>VZRJ01008435.1:1143-77178 GCA_013397565.1 Ptilonorhynchus violaceus
AAAAAAGAAGTAGTGAATGCAAAAATAAACTACTGAGGCATTGGCTGTAGTAAAGGATAACTCATGCTCTCCTCCAGCCTCCTCGGAGATAGGATAGGCAGTAGTAGCTCTTCCAGGCAAGCCCTAGCGTTTTGTAAATAATTTGCTGAACCCGTAGGCATTGGCATGGGCTGGAGAGTCCGAAACTCATTCCATCTCTGAGCACCCTGTGGCATTTTGGTTCCCTGAGGAACCATTGTCTCTAGTGAGCTGCCAAAAGCAGCTCAGAGAGCAGAGCACTGGATGGATGATCCTGCCCGGTGGAACGGGCCGGCAGGTGGGCAGCTGCTGGCTGTGGGAGTGCGGCTTCACGGGGAAACAGAAAGGACAACTGCCACTAATGCCATTATGTCTTTTAAGTTAACTTGTTTAGGGGGAAGTTTCTGGGTTTTTTTTTTCTGTTTTGTTGGATTGGTTTGGTTTGGTTTCGGCTTCTTTTGTTTTTTAATCTGCCCTGAAATTGCCAACAATTTGGAATCTGAGCTTCAGAGCGTAAATGCAATTGGGAAGCAACATTAAATTAATATAAGAGGTTTCTCGGGTTAGGACTGTTTTGCCACCAAAATGGTATCTTATCAATTCAATTTTACTATCTGTAAGTGAATATTTTTTTCCACTTTGAGTCTTGAGCTTAGGAAATGAGCCATGAACTTTCAGAATGGGAAACACAGTACAGCATTGTATTATTTCAGTGGCAAACACAATAGAGCTGGGCGTGCAGGTCCTGATCGTTTTTCCCTTTCACAATGGTGCTGGGAGCCCTTTCTCACCTGCTGAAAGTAGAAATGCCTGCTGGAAATGTAAGATTTGAGGGCTTAGGGCTTTTTTCCCCTTCCTTCTTTAGAACTTGATTCTCTCCTTTTTCTCCAGTCACAATAGCAATGCCAATTGAAGCTGTGGCTTCACCATAACAGGCTCTTCAAGTGCACTGCGAGACCCCCCTTTCATACAAAGGGTTTAAATATGGGAACATGTATTTAGCTAAATTTTCACACATTAGCATGAAAGTAACAAGCATCCCACTGAATGCTCAGGAATGATAACCTGTTTTCCATTTAACTCCTTCACGTTCTGGCTGATGGATGTGCTGGGGAAGCAGCGAGTGCCAGCCACGCAGCAGTGCAGCTTCTTGGTGGGGGAGGATGAAGTAAAAGACCTGTAAGATTTTATGTTTAGCTAACACGTTTCCATGAGCTGGTGTGCTATGTAGGCAGTTCCTTGGGGGCTGGGGAGGAGGGTTAAGCTTGGGTTTGGTTATGAATTAGAAAAAATGGCTCTGACGCTAATAGTACCTTAGTCACTTTTTCTTCTTCTTCTGGCTTTAATTCATCTGTCCCCAGTGTTCTTGTTCTGACTCCTCCATGAGGGCGGCTGGTGTGTCAGAACAAATTTCCCTGTGCTCTTTCCACCAAAGAAACGCAACTGTGCTGTTGTGGGGCAGAACTGAGGGCTGAAGAAGAACAAAATGCAACAAGGGGGTTAGATGTCTTCTGCCCTCAACCTGGCTCCTGCCACTTGGAGGAGATGAATCAATTTTGGGCTGGCTTCAGTGTTTTTCTTTTATTTTGCCTGTGGCCTTTTAGGTAAAGGATTGAATAATGTTTACTAGTTCAGCTCAGAGCTATAGGTTTCCACGTGTGAAAAGTAGCTGAAGTTGCAGATTAACTGAACCCTGGTAACAATCTAATGAAGATACTTAAGTCCTAAGCATTGCCAAAAATAGGCAGCAAGTACAATGGAATTTTACTTGGAATGAGAGATTCTCTTCAGTGGTCGTAGGAGAACAGATGGGGGTGATGTGTCACTCTAGAAACAGGAAAACATCACTTTGAATTTAATGGTCAGCTCTTACAACGTTGGTCAAATCATCACGAGGGGTTAGGATTGAGCGAGGGGTCTGTCTGTGCTTGCCCTCAGGTGCCTTCTCTGGGTCTGCTCCCACTGCAAGAGCCTAAGGCTCAGGGCTGGCAGCATGTGCAATGTGCTGCACGTATTACCTCTCCCACCACAAGCTGTGGATAGGCAGGGGTTATCTAGTGCTTTCAGCACCCACGAGGACAAACCTCCTTTATTAAAAACTGTCACGGTGCTGCTCAAACCCATCTGTGGAGCTGGTGGCATTTCCAGTCCAGAACAAATCCTCAAATGTCACAACGCTTATGAAAAGGAGAGTATACGATGTGGGTGTACATTCTGTGTGGGTAAGCCAACGTGAGATCACATTTGCTGAGTGTGAATGAGCGCACGTGCGGTGCGGAGCTGAGGTGGGTGGCTCTCAGGGCACAGGAAATGTCTGGACAGGTACGGTTCTGTCTGGGAGTGCTTCAGCGCTGGCTGACCAACTGTCCTTGCTCATCTCTTCCTGTCACTGCCAAAAGCCTGTGTTGACAGCAGGGGTGTGAATTCCAGCACATGTGAGGCCTGGTCAGTCACAGCAGCTGCAGGTGAAGATGCTCCATCTGGTTTACAGCTCGTCTCCTGCTTGGCATCTAAAATAAGGATCAGCCTTGGGTATGGGTGAGCATCCCCATGGCAGGACTGTGAGCTCCAAGCAGCACTGGCCTCTCTACCTCCTCTCTGGCTTTGCCAATGGGGACTAAATGTGGTGATTTTTGGCTTTATTTTAAATGCTCCTGAAGAATATGGTGCCATTCATTTCAGGTCAGATGAAGCTTTCTGTTATATCTACCCTGTCTTTTGCTGAAAACTAATTTTGACCCTTATCTGAATTTTCCTTCTTTGATAGGGTCAGAAGAACAATTTCAAATCTATCTCTCATTCTTATGGCTCCTCTTGCACCCTCTCTTACGTGGCCAAATCTGGTTTGCGCTTCTTCAGCCCCATGGGATTGAATGAGGTGTCTGGATAGAAGATACAGAGAATTTGTTTTGTGCCATGGGTGCTTTTCCAAATGTAGATCCAGAACTGCCAGTTTTCCAACTGTTTTGTCAATAACATGATTTCCAGTGCAGCCCTTAATAGCAAGACTATTGCAGCCTCAGGAATCCCAGGAATCTCTTCTCAATCTTCTTCTGTTTTGACCTTTTTCCTTCTGTTTTTTATTTTGATTGTTGGGGTTTTTTTTGAGGTTGGTTCATTCTCCTTCTTGTGTCCTTGTTTACCTTCTCACTTTGAGTGAACTGGCAGGGCTATTTTCCTCCTCCTTCATCCTCCCTTTGTGAAATCCATGGTTTGATATCGTTCCCTTGAGCCATGCCCGCAGGCACAGCTGGAGAGGAGGGCCAGGGCAGGCCAGGCTCTCTTTGCTCAGGAGTTGCTCACTGCAAGGTGTATAATCACACAGGAGAGCCCATCCTTCCTCTTCTGATCTTCAGGGCTTTGGAATTGGGTGCTCGGAATGAAGCTGAATGGAAAAGTAACTTCTAGTGCTGAACATCAGCAGGTCAGAACATCAAATGCAACTCTTACCTGTCTCATGCAACTTTTATTTAGGACAGCTAGGTAAAGTCTAAAGAGAAGGTAAGGGTGAAAGCAGAGGCTGGAACATGGTGTCAGCTGCTCTTCTCTTGGGGAGGCAGGGAAAAAGAAAAAAGATCTGCTTTGAAGTGGGAAAATGCCCAGAGACCTGGAGCTCTGGAGCAGCCTTGCTTTTTTGGGGATCCACTCCAGATGGGACTGTATTTCCACACCAACCACATATTCCTTACTGAAACACCAAAATAAAACCTTTCTCCTTGCATGGAGAATGTTCATTAGTCTGAGGATGTCTAAAGATGCAGTCCAAAGTGACAAAGCTTCAGGTCATTATTTTCTCACATTATTGTCAGAAAGAGGACCAGAGAGAGGCTGTAGGAGAGGAAATTCCTGCTGGTACCTCAGGTTAGAGAACTAAAGGCCATACCTGATGTAAAACCTTTTCTCAACTCCAAAGGAAATGTTGAGACTTGTAGGGAGAGGAACAGAAAGAAAGAATGGGAAAACAGGAATATAGTAAGAGGATTAATAACTTTTTTAGGTCTGTGTGGGTCTCTGGATGCCTTCTCATCCATAGACTTTCCTCATGCATGAGACATGACCATGTTTGTCCTCGATTCTCCACCAAGATTATAGTGGAAAACAAAATTTCAGCTCAGCTGCATTCTATTTTAAATCAACATCATATTAACCTGCTGAAGGGATAATAAACTCCACAAACCCTGTAATAATTCTTGGGCTTCTTAGGGGAGTGCTTGTGTGAATTTAATAAAATTGGTGAGAAAACCTTCATTAAGCAGCCTCCAGTGTCGCATGTTCTCATCCAGGAGATTTGGGAAGGCAGAACTGAATGTTTAAATTTGAAGCCACCATTTTTTTTCAAGTTCGTTATTACCACCAGGGTTTTGAATTGCTTACTTCTGGCAGTCAAATATCTGTAGTAGCCATTTGAGAGTACAGCAAAAACATATATTTAGAGAAAACCTATTGGAAATCTTGACAAAAGTTCCTTGCTCTAGAGAAAATAGTGTTTATATTCACCTAAACGTCTGGTAAATGGGTTAAGTATGCCACAGACAGCAAACTGCGTGCATTGCCTGTGTAAATCCTATAAAATGGGTTAATGCCCATATTGTGGGCATCCTGTGGGCTCACTGTGTGGGCTTAGCCTGTGCTTCGGGAGAGTTGCTTAATGGCTTCAAAGCACAGCTGATGGGGGAGATGGTTGCTGTGGTACTTGAACTGGATAATTTCTCATTTACCATCTGAAATTCGTGCGTTGCCCTGATGGTTGGAGAGCTGGGGGTGATGGAGCGGAAAGAGCATCCCTGGTCAGGCTGTGCGGCGCTGTGGCTCCTGCTCCGCGCAGCCCTCGCCCACCGGGGCCGGTCCTCGGCTGGGAGGAGACACAGGAAGCCAATTGCTGCTGGGGGCCTGGCAGGACAGGACGTTTTTCCATCAATATTTCATTACCTCCTCTCTCGCTGACCTCCAGAGCTGCTGCCTTGGCTAAGTCTAAGTGACTTTGCTGCTGAGAGCATCAGTGATGGAGTCACCGGGAGCCTGCAGAGAGCGACTGCGGGGTGGGTGGGCTTTGCAGCCTCTGTGCTGGGGATGACACAGCATCCTCACTTGTATTCACTTCTTCTGGAGCTTTCACTTCCCCCAGCTCCCTGGGAACCTGGCACCAAGCTGCCCTTGGGAGCACCACTCCCCCCACCTCGGAGAGGTGTGAGGGGCCGTGGTTTCCCTTCCATCACCAAATCTTCCACCTTTCCCTCATGGAAAGCACACCATCTCCTTCCTGCAGTGAAACAACTAATCCAAGACCTGAATGGAAGGTGTCTTTGGGCCATGTGGGGGAGGGCACTCTTCTTTGCTGAGCTAGAACATAAATCCTGGGTCTTCACAGCAGCAGCATTTTTGGCAGCACTGCCAAGCTATCACAGACTATATTACATCTTTATCAGCCTCCTGATGCTCATTCCAGTGTTCATACCTTGATGCAGTGCCTGCCTGTGCTGACAGATGACTTTGTCTTAAATTGTTTCCCTCCAGGTGTCCCAGTTTTATTTTTTTTTATGTGTGCAAATTTTAGGTGGTCCAATTAAGTTGAAAGAATAAATCCTGCTCGTTAGCAATAAAAAACCAAGCAGCTTGCTCCTGTAGAATAAACTTTGATAAGTAACACAGACGATGTGATCTTTCATCAGCATGTTCATTTACAAATAGTCATACTTTAGGGAGTATCTGGGGGAGTTAAAGCCCTAAAATGTTCACTTACTGAAGCTGGGTATAAATGCTTCAGTTCTGGATATAAATACTTCAATTTCTAAACATTTCTTCCATATCTTATTTTTTCCCGTTGCCCCAAGCATTCCTTGCAAGGTTAACAGCTCCATGGCGCAGAGCACTGTAGGTTAAGCCTTTCTCCCACTTTAATCTACATTTTACCTGTTGTTTTTGCCTTCCCATTCTTCCTCTGCCAGCTGTGCTTAGCAGAATGGTGATCTCCCATAGGACCTTAAAATAGGCTTTGCTGCTTCTGGGTTAGACTGGCTATAATGCCTTGGTTTCAAAGCAGTGGGAAGAGCAAAAGAATGATGTGTTGGTGAAACAAAAAGCCCACAAATAATCAGCATTCAGAAAGAGAAGTATCTGACCTGGAGCTGCTCATGGGGAGTGAGGAGCTGGGGTGTCCAAGCCATGAAAAGAGGAATGTTCCATACAGTGGGCAGGGCATATTGAGCTCAGCTGAGGAATGTGTGCTAAAACCACACAGCTTGCTGGGGTCCTGCTGAGATTTATTCCTTCTTCCCATAGACAAACCTGACTGGCTTGACTCAAAAAAAGGCCATGATTCAAAACCCATATTTAACCTCAGTGAAGTCCACACGTATGGAGACGGGCAGGATTTTCCCCAAAGAAAACATCTAATTGTTCTAAAAAAATGAAGGTCAGCACAAGAGGAGTTTTGAAGTGGTCACAAGCTGCAATCCTTGTAGGGAGTTTTCATGACTCCCACCACTTGGGTGTTGCTCAAGCAGAGGGGTTTTGCCCCTGCTGAAGTACACTAGAAAGTCCAGCTTTGACTTTGCCCTAGGCAGCACAGCCTCACAAGAACTTTGGACAAAAGAATTATTAATGTTCCTTAATTAAGCCATATTCAGTGAAATAGCATATTCTGCAATTCAATTTGTCTCTTGGGGTTCTTGTTTTGTGCAGCAGTTTCTCTTCTGATATTTTATTTTTTTGATGGTTTTGTGACCCAGAAAATATGAGATTCTATTTCACGGCTGACTCTGATCTGTCTTGCTGGAGCTTTTATTCCCTCCGCTGGGAAATTTCTTTGTACAACTAAAATCTCTGCTCTTGCTCAAATTAATAGGGTCAGGCCTGAAGAGACGATAAGAATATTTTACCTTTTCTGTCCAGTTTATGAGCATGTTAATTTTTTGGTAATTTATGGCCAACCTGTGCTAGTGGCCATTTTTGGCAGGAAACTGTAAGTTTTCAACCTCTGCACAAGTCTTTGGCTGTTAATTGCATTCTGTGGATAAGGACAGTAGAACAGAACAGCACAGCCTTGGACAAGCAGATGAAGGATGTAACTTAGGCACGCAGAAGTCATGCAAAACCCAAGCAAGATGCCAGCTCAGCTCTGTGAAGTAGAAGTTATGCAAAACAACGATATTGTGCTTACTCAAAAGCAGGGTTCGAGGAACAGTCACCTAAAAAGGACACCAGATGTTGAAGACCACCAAAGAAAACCCCAAAGAACCATATAAAGACTTCCCATAAGGGGTGTGACTATGTAAAAGTAATACCTATACATCAAGGAAGCAGGGATAGCTCATATGTAATCAGTGTGTATGATTAAAAACTCTGTTCACCCGACACTCAGGGCACTCGAATGGAGGAAGGATCCTCCAAGTGACCAGTGCTGCAATAAAGATTGCCTGCTTTCTAATACTCAGAACTGTGTCAGAAAGTTTCTACCTGGACAATTTCAGTATCAGTGTCAGGGGATTATTCCTCAGATGAGACTAGTGAGAAAAACAGCAGTTGTTTCTGCTCTCTTTCTCCCTGGCAAGTGCTACAGTACTACACATTATTGCAATTATTTTTCCTCTGAAATGGCTATCTGATTCTTCTCTGTGGGCTGCTCCTCCACACTGTAATTTTAAGTCTAAATATAATCTCCTTCCTACGCAGGAGACTTGCTTTTAAAAAAGAATGTTGTAAATAATTTTTTTCCAGAAGTGCAGAGCCAAGTGAAACTTGGTTTAAGAGATATTATTGACACTAGAAAAACTGTCTGGACTGGCTGCACGGCTGTTGTAACTTTTTTTAGTGTTTGGTTTTTTGGTGTCGGATCCGTGGTTTCAGCTTTCTTCTGTGTGGGCGGTGCTGGAACCGCTGGAAGCATTTCCACCGGTTATTCCAGAGGCAACCATGTTGGTACTGCACCCTGGGAGTGGTTGTCCATCACGTTGGTCTGGGGGAGATGAGCTGAGTCTCAGGAAGTGTGAGCTCAGTAAAGCACCTGAATTGCGTCTTGAGGGGTTGGAGCACGTGGACCTGCCCTGTGTGTGGGGCTGAACATGGTCCTGGTGCAGAGGGCTTCACCCCCTCATGTTGGACAACATACTAAACGTGTTTCTCTCTCTCTTTCAATTCTAGATTTTCAGAAGAGCTGACAAAAATGGTAAGTCTGTACATTCATGTTTCACATTTCTTGACTGGACTATTGTCAGTGTTTCCATTTTTCCTGAGAATAACATCCGACTGTTTAAACGTCCTTCAGTTTACTGGGTCTGATGCTGATACAGTCAAAACATCAGAAAAGGTTTTGTTATTTGGAAAATATATTCTTAGAGCAGAAGTGATACTGGTGTGCAAGTAGACATGGCAGAATCCACCAGATTTAGGGCAATTTCACAAAAACAATATAAAAATAAATCACAGGTGAGCGATAAATGAGGATCCACCCCCTGGTAATCTTGGAGAAGCTTTGCAAAACAGACCTTATCTGTGAATATTAGTAGTTTGATTCCTTAGAGACTGGACCCACACATCAAAGAACAACACACACTGATGTGTTTTCAGTCCGTGCCCGTGGAAAGCTGAACACCTGCACTGAGCCCAGCCAAGACCTTGGATGGGGAATATCACGGATGAGTCTTCATTAAATGACTTGGAATGAGAGAGCTGCTCTGCTGTAAGATAACATGCTTAAGGAAAGAAGAGTCAATGGGTCCAGTCCCAGGATCTTTCCCCACCCTGAAAAGCAGTTTAATTTTAGCTCTGAGATAAAATCCCAAGGCCTAGTATCTATTTGTTCCCTGTTGTAAAAGAAGAAGATTAAATATGCATCAAAACAGTGTGTGTTTGCAGAGGGACACATGGGAGGTTTGTGCAGAGGAGCAGAGGGGAGAGTTTGTTTATTCCCTTCCAGATTTAAAAGGGAGATACCTGATTTCTGCAGGAGCTCTTAGATGTGTATCCCCACTGTCCCTGGCTAAAGCAGTGGGGGATGCTCTCAGCTGACTTGCATGTTAGCAGTAAATGCCCTGCGAATGTGGGCACTTGCTCATGAGAACTGACACAGTAAGAGGACACTGAAATTTGTTGCTTGGAAAAGCTGAGCGGTTGTGTGACGCAAGGAGGGTGGGGGGAGAGCTCTCCAAGTGCAGCTTATAGGAAAATATGTGTTTGTGCTACAGTTTGGACAACTCAACAGGTGCTGTCCATGGGACTCTTGCTGCCTTTCCCTTTTTATGGAACCCGGATGACAGGCTGTCACAAAGTGGTCGGGAGTTAAGTGGCCCCTCTGTCCCCCTGCTGGCTGCGGCAAGGTGAGGTGGTGGAGCACATCTGTCTTGGCATCACAGCTTTCCAGTCCCACAAGAGCAGGGCTGTCTCTGTGATCCTGGGGCTGTCCTCTGAAGGACCATGCATCCTGCAATGGTTTTCCTTACATTTATTTAGATGCTGCCTTTTCCTTGAGATAACACTTGCTAGCGATGATGACCAATTTCACCAGCCACTCATATTTGCTGAACTCTGGATAGCAGAGTTTGGCACTCTTTGTTATTAGCTCAGTGTGTTCCTCTGCAGCCTTTTGTGGTCACAGCTCCCCACAGCCCCCCTCCAGCCTCCTGCAGCTCACAGCAGCTGCTGCAGGATATGTGCAAGAATATTTCCCTTGGTACAGCCTCCCTGCAAACCAGGGCTCAGAGGTGTCCAGAACCAGAGGTAATATCTTTGTATTTAATATTCCTAGGGATCTCTTTTTCACAATTTTCTCTTTGACATCCTGGACTTTAGTTTATTGATTTGTTGAAATTCAGCCTATTCATGGCTTTACCTGTTACAGCTCCAAGGAACAGTGGAAGCGTCAGTCTGCTGCTTTTATGTCTCACAGCAGGTACTGTGCACAGCCCTCTGCAGAAAATGAAAATCGTACACTTTCCATTTTTGCCAGAATCCCAGGAAGGAGCCCTGAGCCCTGGACAGGCTGTTAAAAACACAAGTCCACAGCTTTCCAAAATATTTTACTCTGTTAAGATGCTTCTGTGGTCTCCACACCTTCAGAGGTTCTTGTCTGGCAGGGACTTTGCTCTTTGTAATCAACCATCTGAGACGGATCATTACCCAGTGCTGTGTGATGGTGGCACACTGGGGAGAGGGCTCCCAGGGCAGGCAGTGCTGGCAGCTTTACCCAGAACTGGCAACACTTGCTCTCCTCTGCTGTGCTAAAGCCACTCTTACAGAACTGTGTAGGAACCCTGCGGAAATAGGGCAGGGGAAAATCTGAAGAAAACTTCAGCTCTTGACATCTAGTTTAACTAGAACATCTCATTCAACTTTTTCCATGCATAGATCAGATGATTAGAGGTCACCTAAAAGGCAAAGGAAGGGATTGTAAGATTAAGGAATAGTCTCATTTAATGTGCAGTCAAGAGGTCATAAATTTGGAAATCTTTTCAGCCTCTTGATTCCCACCNTGTGTTACAGCAACGTGGCTGGTTCAGACACGGTAACTATGGAGCCTGATCGCGTGAATTTAAGAGCATCTCCCTCCTCCCCCTTCCTGCCAAAGCTTCTCCACATAAATTCTTAATTCATGTAAAATTGGATGTTCTTGCTGCAAGATGCTAAACCACGTTATTGCCCCTGCCATGTTCAGGTACTTGTATTTAGGTGATTTGATTCAGTGCCTACATGTACTAAAAGGCTGCTAATGAAGCAGCTCTTGCATGTTAAAAGACATCCTGGTCTCCTGCTCCAGAGAAGTGAGATTCTGTCTATAATGTGAGTTAAGTCGCCAACCTTTTCCCCAGTGATAATATCAAGCAGTTGGATTTACAACTATCTACATGATAAACTCAGAAAATGGTCTGCATAAGATACCTGGAAATGATCAGCACATTGGAGACATCTGGATAAGCTGGCAAATGGTCTGAAAGAGGGAGAAGGGCTGGGGTGTAACCTGACAGTGAATAACTCGGTTAGCACTAGTCATGCTTTGCAGGGGCATGGCTGTTAGTCATTCAAAATAATCTTTTTCTTTTGTGTAGGAGTGTTTTTCCTTTCTCTCCTAATAAAACCACCTACTGTCTTGTAATCCTCCCAGTCCCAGTAAACAATACTTAATGATTTAATTGGCATGTGCTGGGAAAACTGAGGCATCTTGTTTTAAGCTGGTGCAGCAGAGCTGTCAGTCATCTGAGTTATCTACTGTGTACTTAATCCTCTCATTAGAAAGCTGCTAATCAATTAAATAGCCCAGGATTTTCTTTGAAAGATTAAAACGGTTTTATTTTGACAGAACAGCCTAACTGCTAACGATTCATTATAGATATGTAGCTTCCCAAAACCCAATGTTTTATCTGGAAATCTCTGACTCACTGCAACTACCCAACCCCCACGCCTTGAGTGTAACTAAATGCAAAGTGTATCCAGCTTTAATCTGTGGTGTAGTTGGGTGGGTTTTGCCATAATTATTAGTTCCTGTTCATGGAAATGGCCATCAGTCTGACCCATCCATGGGTCTGACTTGCCAGGCAATGGGACTTAAGTGGTTTCCTCTGGACCTCTGCCTTGGAAGAGGAGAGATGCAAAAGAAAATCTGCCAAACCCTCAGCATATGGTTATAAAACACCTACAGAAAATGGCAGGAGGAGCTGGCAGTGGTGCAATATTTCACTTGATAGTGACCAGTGATGAGTTAGTATTGTGGGTCAGTCAATCTGGCACCTTCCTATCGCTGCCATCCTTGTGATTTCTGTACCAAGAACTGGCCCAAACTGCTGTTGTTCTCCCTTGAAATTATCATATCCAGAGAAGGTGTGGATGGGAATGAAGCCGTTCAGCACATGCTGTCTTGAATAGCTTGTGTTGTTACCAAAAATAAAATACAATGAAGTGTGAAGAAATCCGGAGTATAAATGCTGAGAGGAGGTTTCAGTTTTCAGTTGCTCTGAATGATCAGCTGAAGGCCTGTAGAGGACGTAGCAGAGCTAGTAAAGCAAAAAAAGGAAGCATGAATGAAGCAGGAATTGGTGGTTGGAAAGGACTTTTTGGTTAAGAGCCACGGAGGGCAATGGCGTTGTGCCCATTCCTATCCCAGTAGGGCTTGTCCTTTAAATAGCTGCACACAGATATCTGTTAGTCACTTAAGAGCTCATTAAAGGAGATTTATGCTGCTATTCTTTGTAAGGAAAGGTCTGCACATCCCAGTGTTACAAGTCTCATGGCAAATTATACTACAAACCGTGGGGGCACAGAGAGAGCCGCTGACAAGTGAGGAACACAAATACCTTTGCACATCAGCATCACAACAAACTGGCCAAGGAGCCTGCTCAGCTGGGAGTGGGGTTGTGCCCTTGTGAGTAGAGTAAACTCTGCTTCTTACGCATAACCTGGCAGTGCTGCTCTGCCTGGTGGCTTTGTAACTGCGATGCCACTGCTGTCCCCTTGGTAGGGGGAGCTCACAGGCTTCAAAAGCTGGAAAAAGGCAGAAAAGCAAAACCAAGCAAACGAAAAGCTTCAGGCACATCTCTCAGCCCCAGCTTGAAATGTTCAAGAACACGGTCTTTATAACGTTCAAGAAGGCACGGCGTGTCACCCGAGTAGAAATCAGTCTTGTTAATCACCAGTACACAAAGGATGAGACAGGTTTATCCCGTGGATCGTGTTTGTTGATGAAGTGACGCTGGTGGGAGAGCAGGGAAAGTCCTCGGCCCTCAGCACAGGGAGAGGGCTAAATGAGTTCTGGTGTCGTGGGTCTCCAAAAGAACACGTGGGTTAAGCTACCAGCAATTTCCAGCCCTTCACAAGTGCTGTGTGCCTGCCCTCAGCGTCTCATTTGTAGGCAGAGACTGTTCCTATGAGGACTTTGAGGATCTGGGAAGTTTGCAGGATGTTTAGTGGTAATAGCTCTCAAAGTCTCGCCCACCCTTTCCAGACCCCACCTGCAGAAATTATTTTGATCCCCTCTAGTTAGCCTAGAGTAGGAAGAAGTGGATGTTTGTCTGTGAATGTGCTTAGTGCTCAAATTCACAGCAACCAGACTCAGGTCACTCTGTAAATGTTTCCTTTTCCTTCTTTCACTCTGAGAGTGCCCCTTGCTGAGCTTGAATTGTTAGTACAGAAATTGGGGCAAAATGGGGTGAAAATGCCTCTTCAGTTCTGGCAGTGTGGGAGCACAGAGAAATGCATGGAAAGAGGGATGAAGAAAATTACCACTGGTGAGCAGATGCTCTGAAAACCCCATTTTTAGCATGGTAGTTGTCCACAAGTTGTTTTTAAGACTTGAAATACTCATCTTCCCCCCTTCCCCATGAATTTGAGGCCCTTCTGGAAAATACACTTGCACAGGATTTGAATGTTGGTAAGCAACCAGGACTTCAATAACATGGCATTCATGGCATCAAGGAAGTAAAATTAAGGCATTGTAATTTTGGATGCTTTTACTCAATCTTAGAAAGATGCCAAGCTAGGGCACTGATACCTCCATATATATATATATATATATATATAAAATATCAGAATAAAAACACCCTGAACATCTAATAAGCCTCTTGTTGCACACAAAACTCTTCCTTCCACAGTCACAAGTCTGCACATATTGTGAATTGTGCTTTTACTGTGAGTTCCTGGGCGTTTTGCAGTCCCTGCCTTAATGGGCTATCAGTCATCAAAACCATTTATTTCTAGACCCAGGTAATTACCTTCTGCATGGCTACTGCTCCTCCTGTGCTGGGTAAACCTTGAGCCATTCATATCCTGCTGGTGCATCTAAATTAAATCATTAGTTCTCAGTGAGAATATTTATAATTCTTGCATAACAAAACCAGTACTAGCAGCCACCTACACATAAGTAGAAACAGTCAGTGATGAATGAAGTTTTCTAAGTATGGATAAATCTCAGAGGTTCTTCCATGACCAGATGACCAGTCTAAATGTATTGATCTTTAAGTAAATAAAAAAGATTTGCATTTAGATAGTCTAGACTTCATGCAAAACAATAAATCTAGACAATCAAAAAGCACCTTGTAAGACTGTGCAATGACCTTTATTTGCAAGGAGAAAGTTTGAATCTGTTTTCAGTTATTTGGACTCCTGCATAATTCCCGGGCTCTCTCAGTTACCTTCCAAGCCCTAGCAAAGTTCACAGCACATGGTTTGGAAGGGATGACATATGTTTAAACTTGGACATGCTGTTCCCAAAATAATAAACAAACCTATCCACCAGATGATGAATTTTGAGATAATGTAGGAATTGTGAAAGGTGGCTGCTGGCCATGCTCTACAGGCTGTCATTAGATGTGTCAAGTACTTCTATCCACCCTGTATCACTATGAACCTAAGAAAAGATTCCATGATTGTTATTTGATTTTCATCATTAACTGGCTTGAAAGGGCACTTCCCAGCTGCTGGTGCCCTTTCAGGGCTGCTTTTTCATTCTTCAAAGATAATGAGGGTCTCTGGTGCATGCTGAGTGCAGTAGAAGTGAAGAGCTGGGAGTTTTTTAGGACCTGTTTTTCTTCTCATGTCACTTCTTGTTAGCAAATTCATGTTAGAATCAAGGGGTGGATTAATACTTTTTTTTGGCTGGACTACCTTAATTCTGCAGAGCAGACCTTGAAGTGGGTGCAGTGGGTTAAGACTTGGTTAACAACTGCACCCTCATGTGCTACAGGCTGAGAATCATGCAGCAGCCTAGCATTAATCTGGGCCCGCATGTGGTTTGCTTAGTGCAGGGCTTAAGCCAGAGAGGGTTTGAGCTTGGCAAGGTTTAGATCCAGCCTAGAAAGTCCCCTGAGAACTCAAGTCAATGATGTGGCCAGCACAGGAACTTTTATTTCGACAACAGAAATGCCCATATCCCACCTATTTCAGCACAGCATCAATTTATGGCCCATCACTGTCCAAAACTGTTATTCCTGTCCTGTTCCTAAAGTTTTTTCCTGCTGATAAAACAGGCAACCGAAATAGAAAGTACTGTGAGATCATTTATGGACAGTGGGCAAAGGAGGCACTACTGGTCTCAGTGTGACCACCTTGTGCAGGGAATGGGATCGGGGGGTTCTAAAGAGGTGGGAATGTTCCTCTGTTTAAACGGAGTGCACCTGGCTTGCTGACACTTCAGCTGATATCTGATAGCTCAGGTGCCTGACTGGTATCATGCAGAATGCCCTTTCCTCATTATTCAAGGTACATTGCAGTGCTGGTGGCCATATCCTGTGTCCTTGCCTTTTTGCTGTAAAACCTGCAGCTGGAATATCGAACCTGACTTAAAGAAATATTTAGAAAATCAGCTTTGCCTCATATTTGGCCTCCTTCAGGTGTGCTTGCTGCCTGTGGTGCTTGCTTCTTTGTGACTCTAAAATGTATTCAACCACATGTTGGTCCACCCCAGGGCTGTGCTGGCAGCTCCTGGCTGCCCTTTGTGCCCAGCACCATCCCTTCTCGTGGCTGCTGAGCCTTTATTTCCACTCTTTCTCAAAAATTCAGCTGCTGAGTGAAACCCATGGTAAAAGTCATTAACTGCTGTAACCTTCAAGGCTTCCTGACATTTCTGCATTGGCAATAAATGGATTTGAACCTCAGAGTCAGTCAGACACCTGAACACACAGGCTTTCACACTTTCATATTAGGCTACACCTCAGTCCATTAGAAGGTCAGATGGTGCTGCTGACCTGAAGGGTCATCTTCCTACAAGCACTGCCTGGGCAGAAGCATCAGCTCTTCGGCCACTGCTGACCTCTGCTCTCTGCTGGACCCCACTCAGAGGCCTCAGACGTGGGGGAGCAGACTAGATCAGAGCTTTTGCGTTGGAAACCACCCACCAGTCTGCCCCATGCCTGGATTTCCAGTTTGACCCATCAATTGAACCTTCTTGTTGTCTGTGTTTACCCGTTAGAGGTTCAGACCTGCCTGCCCACGAGCATCCTCCTGGTTCATCAAACCTCTCGCCCTCAGGAGCTCAGTAAGTGCTGATCTGGCAGGGCAAAGAGATTTCCTTGTCTGGGCTCTACTTCATGCATCGGGCAGGAGGGCAGGGTAGCTGTGCTCAGCCTTTGGGGTGGGTTCTGTATGTGTGAGGGAGCCTGTGCTTTTCTATAGACAAAGCTCTTTTTGTGCTGTACCCATTCTCTTGCTCGGCTCCCTCTTTCAATTCCTTTCACACACAGAGCTGGAGACAAACAGCAGCATGTGAGTGTCCCCAGGAGATGCAGGGAGGGGATATCGAGCAGGGGTTATGTTTTAGCCTGGTAATTTGAGGCTGAACATTTGATCCGGAGGGCAGCGTTTCCAAAGGCTCCGCTTTGCTTTGAAGTGAGCCAATTAAGGTCTGACATGTGATGCAACCCAAAGAAGACGGAGTTTGTTCTCTTCTTCTCTTTGTGGATTGGGAGATGTGGGTTTTCTTCTGAAAACCTCATTAGAAGCTTCAGGCTGGACAGGGGTAAATGGGATGTATTATTGTAAAATATTTAATGACCATGTTGCAAGTTGTGGAGGGTGGGAATAGGGGATTGTGGTTTTCCAAGGATACTTTGAAAAGATGCTCAATTAGCCAAGAGGATTTTTAAAGATGTTTCTTTCTGGAGCCAAAGTTGGGAGATTTAATTGGGGTCTGCGGTGCAAATGTGTGTACATGGCACAATGACAGCCAGCAAAGGGCACGATGAAACATTTATGGAGCTATTACCTACTGGTAAGCCCTTCCCAAAAAATGCAAGCTTTTAGATGGTGCCTTAAAAGTGATGGTTCTTGCCCTGGCTTTTCGGAAGATGGTGATTGTTGACCTGGAGAGACACAACTGTAGGTATGCTGAAGGCCATTTCAGTTAAAACATTATATTCATGTATCTTCCTTGTCGATGTGAATCTGCCCTGACATCTCTTCTGAGTTCGTGACACAAGCCCTGAACTGACTCCAGCTCCTTGTCTGGGCCAGGTGCTGGGAATGTCCCCATGGTCTGGCTCACGTTAGTAGGTAGCAAACATCAAAGGGGGGAGAAAGGCAATGTAGCTGTGCGTGCTCGAGAGGTGACAGCCACGGGTACTTCGTGGGTCTGCCAAGGCTTGGCAGCACCAGGCACACCCTGTACCTGTGGACAGGGACATAAATAGTGTGGGTTTGGTGGGGAATGGGACACTTCCCACGCCAGGGAAGCCGGGAGCTTGTGGAGACGAGATGTAAGCCCAGCCTTACTGTGATGCTGTGCTCTGATTTCAGGAGAGGAGGGTACATACAGGAAGGTCTGTTCTGTGTGGAAATGGCTGCACAGGGGAAAGGGAAGGCTCTGGCTATAGTGGCAAGCCAGGGAAGTGATTCACATTGAGGATTGAACACCTTAGACCGTTTTGATCTCTCTCATTAATATCTCATCTTGCTGTATCTGGGAGACTTTTCAAAGCAGATATAGCCAATCAATATTCCTCCTGCTAATTTTTTGTTGTTGTTGTTTTGTTGGGTTTTGGTGTTTTGGGTTGCTTTTTACAGATATGCAATTTTAAATTGCTTGGAAAGGACTTTTGCAGCTTGACTGGATGTAGCATCCTGGCAGATGAAAGAGGTGCAGCCGACTGCAGGCTTTGGGGACTCAGCTGATGGGTGGCAGTGACCAGGGGACACAGCTTGTGTGTAGGGACAAGCTCCCAGGGTGTACATTTGCACTCTGAGTGTTGGGAGTCAAACCCTACAAAGTGTGCAGCTCCAACTGCTTTGTGTAGCTCTCTCCTTCATCAGGCAGTGGGCTCTGCTCTCACACACGACAGGCAGAGAGCTTTCTGCTTTCTTGTGCATCAGACTTAGGTGCAGCTCTGCTTTGAGCCTTTTGATTAAATCCTTGTGATAACTAGTTTCTCAGCTAGATATTAGTGTGAAGGATCTCAGCTGCTGTTCCCTGTTACCTTCCTGCTCTTCCATATTACCATTCCCACTGCCCAAATATGTCCCTTAACAGGGGGATCAAGGCAGTGTGCAGGGCAGTGGGACCTTGCCAGGCTCTGGAGCCAACAGTCTGCATCTCCCTGCCCTCACGTTGTCCTTGCAAGATTTGGGCACATATGCCATAACTGAGATGAAAAAAAGGCTTGGTTTTGTCCTGCTCCCTTGGTGGGAGTGTGGCAGTGCCACAGATGTTTCCCAAACTGCATTCAAGGCCACGGAGTGGCTGTGAGATGACTTTATGCAAAGGGTCTCATCAGTGTTCAATGAATTTCCCCTGGAAGTGCTCGCTCTCGAAGCTGCCTTTGGTGGAGAGATGCTCCAGCCTGGATGTTCTGCCTTGTATTTAACTGGAGAGTGGTGTGGTGTGTGTGCTCCCAGTGTGTTACTAAGGAGTGACACGGTGCAGTGTGACCATACACGCCCAGGTGGAGGTGACCACCATGTGGGAACTCCTTAAAACACCTTTGCCACCACCACAGGCTTTTTATGTGACCTTCAGCTCATGTTATTTCTCTGGCCACACCACCTAAACCTCACTAACAGCTTCTATTGCTACATATCTCTCTCTGTAGCAGGACTATCCTATGCTTGCCTTTAAGTTTAATCCCTGGAAAGTTCCCTCAGGGGAAGTGGAGCAGATCCTTACTGGAGGAAAAGCATTCCTGTTGCCTTTTTGCTTGCATGCTATCCTCTGCTCTTGTTGCTGTGGGAACAAGGGACAGCACTGGGCCCTGGCATCCTTTTTAATTAGGTATCTTCTGCAGATCAGCTGTATTTATTGAAGATTTTTTATTATAGCTATTAAAATTAAATAAGGCAAAAATTGAATCCAGAACAAATACACTGCTGCAAGTTATCCTCATAATGTGCTAGCAATTTTTGCCAGACAATTGTGAGAAAATATGTTCTGGCAGCCTGTGTTCAGGCAGTTGGCCAGGAACAGCTACAAATCATGTGTATCTTTTTCTTCCTCTTATCTTTCTCACTCTTTTAAAATACCAGATAACATATGTTGGAGAGAAGGGAGTATCTTGCTGATTTGCAGTGGGGAAAGACATGTCTGAAGTTGAAACAATGATACATCCACATCTGTAACTCCCAGCAAGGATAATCTGAGGGACAGGAACAGATAATTTTTTTCCTGGGAGGATGTATTAACAAAGAGTGAAAATGGATGTTCATGGATGTGAGAAGCAGGAGCCCGAGCCTCTTTGGTTTCGTGTCTGGTTGTCTGCACCCTGGGAAAGCGGTGTGTGGCTCTGGAAAAAGTCTGCAACCCTTTCAGAAAGTTTTAGAGGTGGAAATAATTTAAAATAATTTTTTGAGTGGAACTTTCTTTCCTGTGACCCTGCTGCAGCCTCACTGCGGAGGTGAAACCTGTCTGTGTTGGCCAAGTGCCACAGGCAGAGCTGTGTCAGCTGCACAGGGAGGTGCTCTGGCCGTGCTCCTGCTGCCCCTCAGCAGGACATTAAAGGGCTGGACATGCTGGGCTCAGATTCAAGCAGCGACTTGGCCTGGACTTGGGGTTTGGATCCAAGATCAGTTCCTGCTGCCAAGTTTCTGCCTTAATTGGATGCTGGTATTGAGGCCCGCAGCCTGACACGGTGCAGATGTGAGTGGCTTCAGCCCCTTGCTGCTCATGGCTTTCTAACCTCAGTCTGTAAGAGCAGCCAGAATTTGAGGCTTTGCTATAATGATCAGAGTGTGGTTTTTGGGTACTTCTGGTGCTTGGCACATAAATGTATGGGTTCCTTTCCTTAAGCCTAAGTAGCTGACTCCAGGAGCCTACAGAACCTGTGCTTTAGGCACATGGTGATTTGGTTGTGTATTGTTCTGCTGGGCCAGCACCAAAGCACAGGTTTGTGCCTAGTCTGCTAATAAAAATAAGTGCACTGAGGCTTATTTTCCTTTCCAAAGGATTTTCTGTTTGTCATGGGGATGTTACTTTTCCAGCTGGCTGGTTTGCTGGCTTTCAAACATGCTACACTTTGTTAAGCAAGGCTGCTTTTCCTTCCTTCCCTCTGTAGTGCCATCAGTTGCTTTCTTTGTTTCTTTACACCTCCCTCCACATCTTCTAAAAAAGGTTGAATTAATATCGGCAAAAAGTTCAAGATTTATCAAAATTAGTGTATTCACATTACAAGGCTCTAATAATAATAANGCAGCTGCAAAGCTGCCGTGGCACCACTCTGCCACCTTCCTTGGCAGAAGCACCAGCTGCAGAGAGCAAATGTGCAACACTCATTAACCCTGTGACATTCCCCATGGGGTGGGATAAGAGGAAAGGAAGGATGGAGGGGCAGGAAGGGACGATGAATTAATTTGAAATACTTCTGGCTGGAAAACTGAGAGATAGGAAGGCACAGCTTGCCTGGCTGGGTTTCAGACTGGAGACCGGGAGTATGGAATGGGGGGTGCAAGTTTCTCCTTGGGCTTTATGGAACTCAGGCGTTTGCTATATGCAAACACAGCCACGTGCAGAATTTGTTATCCTTTTGTAGCTGGAGTGATAGTGGTATCAATTAATATGCTTGGTATGTGTCAAACAGTGGGGAAAAAAGTGTGTGTTATAAATGGAAGTACTTGCATAAGACTGTGAAAACAAGATAAAATATTTATATTTTTCAAAGAAAGGAAATAAACTTGTTTCCTCTCCCCTGTATCCTGTAATCTAGTCATAGGAAAACAGCAGAGTTTAGATCTTGCAAAAGGAATTCCTAAGCCGGAAATCAGAGGGGAAAACAGTTTTCTAGCATTTAGCTGGAGGAAGAATTAAAGAAAAGAAGTTATAAAAGTGGGACTGTCCATAGTCAGGAATATTAAATCCTCCTGTAACAAGAGCAGCATGAGCGAACAAGGTGCTAAATGCTGAAATCCTGGGGAGATGAAAGGGAAAGGAAAACCGAGCAGTGGGAGAGGCTCTTGCAGAGCATTGTCTGCAAAATCGGCTAGAGCAGGACACAGACCCTTAAAACTTTTCAAACCCAATTGTTGCTTTCTAAATGAGGTGCCTGACATTTTAAAGGTCAGCAGCCAGGGAGAGGGTGACTGCTGTTCAGCAAATGCAATCAGCCTGTGCTTACTGCCTTCCGTGTCCTTTTCATCAGGGTTGGGGCTGCCTGATTGCCTGGGAAGACAATTTCTCTAGATGTTTCCCGAAAAGACAGATCTGCAATACCCAAATGAGGAAGGGTACCGGATACTTTCGCCTTTCTCCTCCCTCTGGGAGCGTTAATAAGGGGAAAGTTGGCAAAGAAAGGTGTATGGGAGGCTGAGGGTGGATTTGGGTAGAGGAGATGGAAGCAGAAGGTGTCTGTTGGCAGGGGCACCTCTCTGCAGACCAAGGCAGCAGTTAACAGCAGAGACACGCCTGCCTTGCTGGCAGCTGGGGGCCGTGGGGTGACGTGTCACATGTGGCACCTCAGCGTGTCCCTGCTCCATCCTGGCGGGGCAAGCCCTCTCCAGGCACAGCATTCCCTGGCTGGAGGCTCAGGCTCCACAGAGCAAAACCCAGCTGGGGGCTGGCTGCAGCTGGAGGAAAGATTAGCTGGGCAAAGAGATCCACATTTTTTTCAACATGAAGAACCTTAACCTCTTGGTCCCTGAAGGGTCTCTCCCTTCCCGTGTGCTTTTTCTGAGAGCCCCACACTGACCCGAGCAAGTGTATTCATACAGCAAGTGACTGAATAACCAAGGCAACGTAAAAAAAGCAGTTTTCTTATATTCATAAATGAGTACAGAACAGGACTGGGCCATTGCAGTACAGCATGAGTAGGGGTTTTTTTCTTTTTACCCGCTGTCTTATAGAATTTTAGTATTCAAGTTTTAAGCCTGCAGCATGTATTTCTGTGCTCTAATACTTGAATGTTGGGACTGCTAAACCTTTGAATTGTCAGCATGCTGAGCATTTTGATCCTTTTATGAAACAAGAATGAGGATTGAATGTTTGTCACAGCACTGCTATTGCAGCAGCACGCGGTGCAGATTGACAGAGGCTGATCTTGCATCAGGAGCCACGTTGTTCTGTAGCACAGACATCCCGTGGGATTTGGGCAGGTAGGAAGCCACCGAACTGACTATGAGCTTCCTTCTCTCTGCAAAAGCATGTCAGTGTGCTCCGTGAGAGAGACAGGTAAAGTTTTGAATTACCTTCTCTTTAATTAGGGTGGAAATAGCAAATGTTGTGCCATCTCCCACACCAAATGTCACCAAGGCCTCAGTCAGAGGTTTCCATGGCATGGCCTGACCAGCACCCTGACCCTCACCAACTCCACTGCTTTTGCAAGGACTGTTTTGTTTCCTAGCTCCTAACTTATTCTTATGTCCTTTTTTTTTGGTGTATAAATGAAACACAAATGTTTCAGTCTCACATGTGTGCGAAGAGGCAAACATGTCCCTAAGGAGAGGGGTGGATCAGAAATCCTGCTAAATTCACCCATAGCTTTGAGCATTGAACCAGTCTAGAAACCCAGCCTGTGCTAATAGTTTGGGAAGGCAGGAAGGTTTCATGGGTTTCCTGCAGGCAGAGGAGAGCCTGCAGAGAGCTGTGCTCCTCCAAGGCTGCAAGGATGTTTATCTGCTTTCTGGAAAGCTGTTTCATGGCAGGTTTGGCACTGACATGTGAGCTGGTAGTGCTGGGAGACAGAAAACCTCTGTGTAAACTGCTGCTTTGATGAAGCTCTCAGATGAGCCTTCTCCTGCACCAGGATGCTTCTTTCTTCAAATGGGTCCAATCTCTGCTAATAAATCACCTCCTCCACATGAGGAGGGTTTGATCAAACATCACAGGAGATATCATCAAGGGCTAAACCTAACATTTTCTATTCCATTACCTAAAGCTCATAATGTTCAGTGTATCAAAGGAGTACAGAGTTCCTCAATAATTTCTATTGCCAAGCCAGGCAACCTGCAGTGAATTGTCCATGTGCAGAGTAACTCCTGATTTTTCTTTCTTGGTTGCTGGGTTATCTTTACTCCTGTTGTAGTACTGCTGTACTCCTGAGCAGAATAGAGCAGGGCTGTGCTTCTAACTTAGGGCTCCCCAGCTCTGGGAAACAAAAAGAAGTTAGCAATTTGGATTTCCTGTGAGTAGCTTGTATAGCGTTTCCTGGGATGGCACTTCTGTGAAACCTAAATGCTGTTGAGTTTTGGTGGGAGGTTTCTTGGTGGTGGTTTTTTTTTTTAAACTATGAAAGGATTTCAGTAATTTTGTTACCAGAGTCTGGTGGAGCAGAAGAGATCTCAAATGACTCTGGTTTATCTTGTAAACTGTTAAGCACCACCCTGAGTGCTGGAGTCTCTCAGTGCCACCGCCCTCCCGTGTAAATTCAGTTCTGCCAAAAGCAGATGGATCACGTCTCGCCCTTATGTCAAACAGCTTGTGTGTCCTGACTTTCACGGCCCACATTCCCCTTTTTCTCCTCCTCCTGCACAATGCACTGGTTTCCCAGCTGGTTTTTCACTCCAGCTTCCAGCACTTCCCCCCCTCTGCTCTCCAGCCATCAAGTTTGGGCTTTGTAAAAGCTTAAGGAGAAAAGAAAGGATTGAGAGCAGCAGTTCCCTGTGCAGAGGCTGCAGGCAGTGCTGTCCTGGTGGGTTTCACCACGCTGACACGAGCAATGTTGCTCTGTGTTCCCACGGGGGCATCGCTTGAATCCAGGTTACGCCTGGATGGTGGCTTGGGCAAGTTTTGCATCGCCAGGTTCTGCAGAAGGGTCTGGGAGCATCTCCCTGCGCTGCCCGTGTGCCTCTCCTTGGGACCTGTGTGATCCCGGGCTCTCAGTTGTGCTGGGAAAGGCTGCCTGCTGCTCCAGGTCGCATGGCTGCAGCAGATGCTGCTGAGATGGCACGGAAAAATTGTGAATTCAGCAAACGCCAAGTAGCACACGGCATTAAAAATTCACAAAGGCTTCTCTGAAACAGTGTCTCCCAAAGAAGCATTTTAATGAGCTGCAGCAGGGCTGGGTGAAGGAGTAGAGAGACCCTTCCTCATCATTGTATTGGGAAACAGTCCCAAGCACAGCTCACCACATTGGTTTGTGTGGTTTTGGTTCTCAATTTTCCATGAAAAACTGCAGCAGAGGGTTTTTTCTCTTCTTTTCATATTTAGGAACTCAGTGACAACTCAGGTTTGCTGTGGAAAAGTAAACTAAAAATTGAGAGGTTGTTGTCAGTGTTCAGGGGAAGATATAAGGATTAAACGGAAACAAAACTTGAAATGCTTTAGGTCTGAGATTTTCAAATGTTCCTTTGAAAGCTTTCTTTAAGAAGAGAAGCCAGGTGACCCAATTTCCCCTGGGGAAAAAAAAAAAATCTTGTAGTCATTTTTCCAGTGGCTTTGTCCTTCAAGTACTTTTCCCCCCTCACCTTAGATTTAGCCAAATTAAAGCAGGCTGGGTTGAACCACAGAGCCCCCGGGTCAGTGGCTGGGATGCTGAGGACGGCAGGAGCCGACTGGGAGATGCTGAGATGGGCGGGGGGTCAGGGGGTGCTTCACAGCAGGAATCTGGAGTTGGCACACAACTTTCCCTCTGCCTTTGTGCGGGTACCAGTGGGGCTTGCCTGCTTTTGCAACTCGGATGGGGCGGAGCACATGGAGCAGGCGCCGCGGGGATGCTCTGCCTTTCGCAGTGCGAGCCGTGACCTACTTGTGAAAGCAGTGCCTGTTGGCCGTGGGTCGGGGGGGGCTTTTTGTCGTGCAGCTCCTGCTGCAGTGATTCTTGTTCTTATTGTTTTCATCACTTGTTTAAATTTGTATTTTGTCGTTTGTACTTTATTCTCTACTACATGGGTCATTGCAGCAAAGACAGCAAAATAACTTATCTATCTCCTCCCTTAACAAAAAAGCTGGATAAGAGTTCTGGGGGTTTTATAACCTGCTTTTGAAACAAACAAACTACAAAAAATAAACAGGGAAGATATTAATGCTGCAGCTTTGTTAAAAGCAGAAATCTGTGCTTACAGATGAGCTTGTTTAATTTGCTGGAGCAGAAAAATGTATTTAAGTTTTGTTTTTTCTTTGCAATCTTTTCAGAGCAGATGTGCCTTCCCTGCAGGACTGCTCTGTTCTGTGCTGCTTAGATGCTTTTCTGGAGCAAAAGGATGAAAGAGTGTAGAAAAGATCTGCATTGTTTGCCTTAGAGATGTTAAATATCTCTGACAGGGCTGAGACACCCATCCTGCCCTGGACAAATAGCAGGAAACACCGAGCACAGGGCTTATATTTTCACTGTGAAAACAAATGGGAAATGCAGAAGCTTATTAAGTGGAAGCACGAAAATAAGAGCAACTGTGGTGGATTAAGGTTTGGCTTGGCTGCTCTCCTCGTGCAGCAACGGGGAGCCAGGACAGGCAGTGGTGGAGACCTGCAGGAGCATCCCATGGGGAGGGACCACTTTAGTTCTCGTTTTTTTCTGGGTCCTGAAGCAAAGACTACCCCAAAAAAAGATTCGGCTGTTGGCAAAGGAGTTTCTCAGAGAGGGACCATCAAACAAGCATGGTTGTTTTATTTAGAGCCTGAAACTTTTTTTTTTGAGACCACTGAGTTTCAAGAAATGAAACATTATTGTTGCAGGAGATCAGCATTGTAGACTTATTCCTGGACTTCATGGTTCAGGGGTTAACATGAGGAAGCAAGTAATTAATTGTGCAGGCGTTGCATTCGCTATTCGAGTACCTATTGAGTCCTGGCACAAGGAGCTGGATGTCCTGTATGCTGCAAATGATAAAGCAGTAGGGAAACTTCTTCTGCCTTCTGAGAATGCAAATGAGGAATCTGCTTTTCGTGTTGGTTTAATTTGCTGTCTTCATCTCTGCGCAGCTTGTTAGCTGAATGGAAAGCTGTTGATGCTGCCAATGCAATCTGGATATTGTTTCATGGGACTGCAGAAAGCGATGAGTTTGTAGCTCTCTAATCTGCAGTAATTTGCTGCTAATTTGTCAACAGTCAACAACTCCAGTGGGCACCACATGGAAACAGCCCTGCTGCCGTGCTCTGATCGGTGTTAGTGAAAGGTCACTCAGAGCAGTGCTTTTCATCCGCTGCGAGGGTTTTACTGAGCACAGAGTAATGCTTATTTTACAAGGGGGAAACAAAATCACGGGGTAACTGTTGCAGTGACAGAACCCAGGTGAGCTTTCAGACTTGCCCATGGTTCATTCCCTTCACACCACCGTCCCAGAGGGACCCAGAGTAGCCACTGCACCCTGGGCATTGCTTTTGGCTTTTGTACCAAATCCTTCGGTTAGGTTGAAATGCAACTTCTGTCAGAGATCAGGAGATCAAACCAGGTGTTGCAGTTTCATCCGTTGCAATTCTCTTAACTGAGCCCTGTGCTCCCCTGGGAAGGGCAGCAGCTGAAATGGCCATGGCTCCTGTCCAGGCTGTCCCTGGGAGAGGCTGATGTTGTGGTGTGACAGAGTGATCCCCACTAGCAGCTCACAGGGGAGCTGGCAGCATCACCGGGCTGTGCCCAGATCCAGCGTGGTGCTACCAGCCCTGCCAAGAACAGCCTCAGCCCTGGGAGGTTCTCTCCCTGCCGTGCCCTGGCAGCACCAGGACCATGCTTTTGAGAGGCAGCACCATGCATTTTCATAAATTTTTTCTGTTTTGCTCAAACACTTGCCTTTTGCTTGTTTTCAAGCTGGGTGCTGGGTGTAATGAGCTGAAAACAGTGCAAACCCTGACCTGGCCCTCTGAAATATTCATCTGCACTTTAAAATAAGCAAGTGAAGGCTGGTTAATGAGGAACAGAGGGGAGTTAGGGCTGTTTGGTGCCTGTTTCTGAGCTTTTCAAGAAATCTGGATTTAATAGGCTGTTGCAGAGCCAGGGTGTACTGGAGTTGGGAGTGTTGGATTCTGCTTCAGCTTGATTGAAACTTCCTGATCAATCATACCAGGTTGACTTTTTCTTTTGATGTTTCTGCCAAAATTTAATGATAAAGTTTGAAAACTTCGGTGCTGGCAGTCTGCCTGCAGCTGATAGTTCACGAATGTTTCAGCTGGCACATTCCCACTGGGACACGGCACGAAACTACACACATTGCCTTTCTAAATCTGTGTTCTGCGTTGTCCCCAGTCAGAAGTGGCACATTCATTTGGCAGGGGAGGGTGTGAGGGCCCTGTACAGACTCCAGTGCATTTCAGGAATGCATGAGGTTACTGCCAGTAAGTAAAGGTGTTTCCCTACATGTCTTAAGATGAAGGACCTGCTATCTAAAATTTTCTTGTTTCTCTCTTTCCTGTTTGCTGTGGACATGCAGCCACTGCTGCTTTTCAAGGAGCCTGAGAGCTGTGTGAGCTCTGGGGCTGCTGCTGGTCTCAATGCACTGAGCTCTTCCTTAAATTCAGTGGGATACACAGAACATCCAGCCTCTGCTCCAGCACCAGAGCAGCTGTGCCTGTGCTGTGCCTGTTCCAGAAATTTGCTGAGGGTACCAGTTGGACTCTCCTGGTCTGTCTGGGTGCAGGCAGGAACTGTAGCTCCAGGGACTGCTTTCCAGCAAAATGAATCTTTTGACTGCCCACCTGGAGATGGAAATGAAGTAAATCATAGAATCATAGAATGGTTTGGGTTGGAGGGGACCTTAAAGCTCATCTAGTTCCAATCCCCTGCCATGAGCAGGGACACCTTCCACTAGACCAGGCTGCTCAAAGCCCCATCCAACCTTGCCTTGAACACTTTCAGGGATGGGAAGTGAGCTGATGAGCTTCAGAACTGATATTTTGACTTGTCCCTACAGAGAATCCCAGGTTTCCCTCTTTGCTGCTGAAGGTCAGGCACTGATGTGTGTGTGTGTGTGACCTGTCCTCAGCCAGCCTGGACAGAGGGGACTCTGGAATTCATTACCCACGGTAGCTTCTCAGAGGCTTTTTTTTTCAGATATGGTGAAGGTCACTTGGAGTTCAGAAAGGCTCCCTCAGATCCCATATTGTTCCTGTAGGAGACCTGAAGGAGAGCACACCAAGTGCTGCAGTGGTTTTGTGTCTCTGCCCATCACCCCAAGATTTCTGCCTCTCAGCATGTCCAGTGGGATGCATCTGGAGGAGCACCACGGCATGGCAGGAGTAAGAGCCTTCCAACAGCTTGAAACCATGTGTAGCTTTTGATGTGCGAGTGGGGAATTGCAAAAAAAATCTCCCGAATAAACCCACTGCTCTGCTTTGATGTAGCAGAGCTCAGGAGCAGATTTAAATATCTCTCTCTGATTCCCAGGCCACCTCTATTGTGCACACAAAGAAATACTTAACCTTGCAGGGAATTATGTATAACACTGCAGTTTGCTGATGCATCAAAATGAACTATTTTTTGCATAGGAAAATAACAGCTATGCTATTTAATATTTTAGTATAAGTACCCAAATATCAGTTTTTCTCCTTCTATTTATTTTATTGTATTTTTCATTGTCTGTAGTAATTCTTGTGCAGAATAATTGTTTTTAGGGCACTGCAGGAGGCAGGTTCTGTTCTCTTTTAGTAAGGTCTCCTTGTGAGAATTTTGCCTTAAATTGAAGGAGGAAGTTTTGAAGTCAGGGTTTGCATCTTTGGGGTGGTTGGAGCATGGAGTGATCTTGTATTAACAACAAGCTGTGCTGTATTTGTGTTTCATTTCCACTTTAGATCAAACATTTAGAGAGGCTGTTAGTAGCTTATGGGCTTTGACTGAGGGTTTGGTAGTGGAAAGTTTGCTGATGTTTTTGAAATCACGGAATCATTAAGGTTGGAAAAGCCCTCTAAGATCACAGAGTCCCCTTGGAGTCTATCACCATGCCCCCAAGTGCCTCGTCTACAAGTCTTTTTAACACCTTCAGGGATGGTGATTCCACCACTTTCGTGGGCATTCTATTCCAATGCTTGACCACTCTTTCAGTGAAGAAATTTTTCCTAATATCCAATCTAAACCTCCCCTGGTGCAACAAGGCTGCCTAGGCAATAAACAGAAATGTTGGGGTTCAAGTGGTAGGGATCAAAGGTTGACAATGTTGCAATCGCTTCTCTCTGTACAATCTCTAAAACAGAAATTCTGATTTTGTGCAGCTGTGTCTACAATGTCTTACATGTTACGCTTAAATGTCCAAATAAAAAAGAAAGGTGGGAAGTGTGGGGAGGGAAGGTGCTGAAGGCTCTTTAATGGAGAAGGAAATAGATACCAGGATGGCAGAGAGAGATGGGACTGAGTAACAATGGAGAGAGCAAGACAGATGTTTGGGTACCTGGAGAACCAAAGCCTTTGGGAGGGAGAATGAGGCTGTTTGGGTCAGGAGGCTGCAAACTCTGCACAGGGACCTGCTGCTTTGCTGTGGTGGCCTGTGCTTGTGTAACTCGCAGGGCAAAGAGTTTAAATGGGTAAATAAATCAAAGGTGCTAAAAAGCTATGGCTGTTCAAAGTCAGTCATCCGTTTAATAGCACCCAATATAAAAAGGCAGTCTGAGGCAAACTGAGATGAAAAATAACTGAGAGGCAGTGGCAGTTGTATGCCTGGAGCTAAGCTGGGTCTGCTGATGGCTGCAACAGCTTGGAGACAGAGATTTCCTGATGGGGGAGAGTGAAAGAAGGGAAGAGAAGGTATGTCCCCAACCTCTTCAGCAACAACTAGAACATCAGTGTGTTATCAAACATTATTCTTATACTAAATCCAAAGCACAGCATTGTACCAGATCCTAGGAAGAAAATTAACTCTATCCCAACCAAAACCAGGACACTTTATTTATTTATTTATCTATTTATTTATTAAATGCTACATATTTATGGTATTCAGCTCAGAGGTCTGCTTTGTGCTACAACACTGACCAGTAAATAGCTTTGGTGCACATCCATCCAGGATACCTCCCCTCCAGCCCCCCTTGGCTGCCCAGGCTGGAGCCCACGGAACCCATTGAGAGTTCACCTATTGCCTCTCAAGGTGAACTGTTTGCCAGGAGGTCGCTTGCTGCAAGCTCTGCTTTCCTTTACTGAACATTTTCCCCCTGCTCTGCCCTAAGCCAGACCCCTGTGTCCATGTAACCAGGGTCCCAGGGTCCGGATCTCCTGCAGCTGGCACCAATTATTACGGAGCAGCAGCACTTGGAGGGGCTGACTCGCTGCTTCCCTTGTGCCGCTACAGATGTGAAGCAAGTGTATCGAAATCAGCTGTTCATATTAATTTTCCTTTTAGACTGCAAGAAAATAAATTGGGTAATGAGAGGAAAGCTGAAAGAGGTTACCTCCTGTTTCCTGTAGGAAACTGGTGGATGGAGAAAGCTTTGTGGGCTACAGGCATCTCTGTCTGAATCCTCTTCTAATTGTTCGAGTAATTTTTGCTATAACCTCTATTAAGCAGCAATTGCATTGAACCTGGCCAGGATACTTACACCCTGGGGAGGGCTGATTCCAGCATTTAGTTTATAAACAACTGGGAATTTCTTTGGAAGGCATTCCTACGTACCTGTGATAAAACATCCAAGATCAACATAATGGGTGAGTACAGAAAAAAAACCCCCACATTTAAATCAGCTCATTACAGCAGGGTGAGAATTATGTGGGAAACTGAAAAAAGGAGAGTCCTCACAAAAGACAGTGGGAGAAAATGTGCTGTATCACTCCTGCATATTTCCCTACCTACCACCTTACATTTGATAACTATCTATAGCTGCCATCAAAAATAATTTCAAAATTACTTCTAATTCTAGGATGACAAAAGGTTTGATTTGATGATAAAAGCTGAGCAGCTTGGGGAAAATTCTGGCATGATAATGGACATTGCTTAATGCCTAGGCTGTTTCTGGTGGGAATGAGGTGCAGGTTTCTGACTACAATGGAAATCCCACTTTTCTCCAGTCCAAGTCCCACAGGGGAGGTTCCCAGCCAGGGTCTGCTGGGTGCATGCAGCATTACCCAACACCCAAGAGAAAAACCAGGCTTTGAATCATTCTTCAATATCTTATACTGACTGATGTGGTAATTTTGAAATGAAAGTCACTTCTTTCTTATTTTGATGGAAATGTAAAGGTTAACCCTGTCACAAAAAGGATCCTCAGTCCTTCTATATCAAGCACCATTCACAGATTTTGAGTATGCCCCAGTTTCAGCTGTACCACAAAACTTACCATATGCTGCAGAGAAGAAGGGAGAAGTCCAAAATTGGCTAAATATTGTGTTTGATGCATTCTGTGCTTTGATGAAGACAAAAGTTAGCCAAATTACCAAAGAGAAGATGATCTTTATTTCTGGGGTCAATGACTAGGGAGAGGTATTGGCTGACTTCTTAAGGGATGTTCTTTCCATTGCTTTGTGCATCTGATGTTTCTCCAAGGCCTCCTCGGGGCATAGGAAGGAAAGACGTCCTGGGAAGATAAAAATCCCAAAGGTTTTTATTAACACATGACACAAAGAAGATGGTGGTGCTGAGTAGAGCTGCATGTGGCTTTTGCCAGTGAGCTTTGGTGCATGTGCCCAGCCTGTCCTGGAGCGAGGAGCACTGTGAGTTTTGCCCACAGGAGCTGTCGTGGGGTCACCGGCAGAAGATGGAAGACACCACCTCAAAACTGAGATAATATCAAGAAGAAGAAGGAGGGGATCATGCCCAGTACACAGAAAAGCATTTATCAAGTGTTTTTCAATGAGCTGAGTAAGCAAAACCCCAGCTCCTGAAGTTCAAGCCCTAGCTTTGTCTATATGTGAAACTGTCTTCTCCTGTGCCAGCCTTTGCATTCCTGTACCAGCATCACCCAGTAAGTCTCATCAACATTCCCAGATGGCATTAGAAATGCACAGGATTGTTTCAAACAGAGATTGTCTCCTAAGTTGGAAACATCAATCTGTCTCTCAGGTTATCTGTGCAGATCACTTGGTGAGGTACTGACCCTTGTGAAAACATCTGTGCTGGGCATTAGTTAAGTTTCAAAATTTTGGAGTCATTCCATAAATTTCTTTCACTAGAAAATTACTGTAATTGTAGTAATTTCCTTTTAATGATGTGTATTACATCTCATTAGCAAAGCCACTGGCAGGAGCTCTGTTCCAGTGGCGATGGCACCGTCCTGTGCGGAGCCACCCAAAGGTGGGCTGTGCTGAGCCTGCAGAGCTCCTGCGGCTCTGCAGCTTCAGCCATGTCTGGAGGTGACTCACCAGTCCTGCTTCCAACTAAATGCAATTGTCCCCAGCAGAACACTGTGAGGCTGGAATTACAGGGGGTGGATAATTTTTTGCCGGCTGCTACGTGCCTGAGCGAGTGGTGAGGAGCTGCAGATGACTTTTGGAGCGGGCTGGGTGTTGCAAGGGATGCACCCCTTCTTTGCCCAGTGGAAAGGTTCATCACGGATCAGAACTGTGGGCCTGGAGGTAATTTTTCCTAACAGCCCAGGATGGAAAACTCAAGCCCATATCCCCCTTCATTTAAATGAATAAAGTTGCTCCCATTGGCTTCCAAGGGGGCTGGATGAAGGGTTCAGGGTAGAAGCCAATCCCTGTTCTTGCTGGCTCATGTATCTGCACATGCATACCCCCAAGAAAGAAGAAAAAAATAGAGTTATCATTTTTATTCACAGGCTACAATAAAATCCAATTTACTTACCCATAGCTCTCGGGCACTTGCAACTAAGCAGAGCTTAGAGCATTTTAGAACTCACAGAGTAATAAAAGTAAGTAATGAAGTATATTCATAACAGAGCTAGGAAATATATTCATAATATATCCAGAAAATATATGAGCAGTCTCAACCTCATGTAATTGAAAGCAGATTTAGCAAATTCAGGCTCAGAACAGTGACCTTATTTTGTAGCTGCTTTAAGCTATTTGTATCACTGAGTGAATTTCCAGAAAGTCAGCCATCAGATTTCCTATACTTTGGACAATTTATGATCTCAGTTTGATTTTTCCCTGGGCTGTGTTAGCAGGTGAGAACAGCTTGATTGTGTGAATTAGAAGGTGTAAAAGCCACTTCTGGACTCCTCAGATTCTCATGATGGCAAATGGAGATATAATAACATCCCAGTCGGGGCTTTCTGATGTTCTCTCTTATGTCCTTCTCTCTTCAGTTAGTTTTAACTTTGGTAACTCTGTTGAGCTGGTAATTTGCTTTGGTCTTTGCCTGCGATTGAATTATTTTGAAAAGCTAGGGTAAAATGAAGATTGCTCTCTCGGGAAGAAATGATGGCAGGATAGCTGTGGCCTGATTATCTCTTTTCTCAGCCGATCAGTGCCAGTGGAGGCAATTTGTAGTTAGTGGCACTTGTCCTTGCTGCCAGCTAGGTATTGACTTAAAGTATTGGGTTTAAAGGGGAGGGCATGAGTCAGTGAAAATAGGTTGCCTGCCTTTATTATGGTCATCCAGATAAAAAAAATCATAAATATCTGTGTAGGTCCAGATCTCTAGATCTTAGGATCTTTACGGTCTAGATCTCTTTAAGATCTCTAGATTTTAAAAATGATGGAAACTTTATTTTGTTTAGTGAGATTTGGTGAAGAATCTCAATTTTTCCATTATGCTTCCTGTCAAAAGTAGCTCCCTTGGGCTGAAAGGTCCCAGACAAGCTCTACAGGGCAGGGTGTGGGTGAGGCTGAGCCATACGAGTTGTGCTGTTGCTCTGGTACAGCCCTTGCCTGCCCATTTGGAGAATTTGTACCTCTTGGGCACAGGAACTTTCAGCAAAAAGCTGTTTTCTGGAAGTCTTATCCGTTCTCTACTGAGTGCAGACACTTCTGCTGTCAGAAAAAGCTGTGACTGTCCTGATAAGGCTCCTCCTGGACCATAGTGTCCCATCAGCTCTTACTTATCACAGCAACTGCCAGCCAGGGGACCTGCTGTGGGCAACACTGTGGTCAATCCTCCTTGCCCGGGATTTTTTAACAGTTTAATTTGAACTGGCAAATCCCAGCCCAGCCTGCTTCCTCTTATCACCCGAGTTCCCTGAAGGCATCCTTGCCCGCTGGGCTCCAGCAGCCCACGGCTCTGGGGCTGTTCCACAATTACAGATATGCAGCTCAAGGATTATCTCGTTGCTCAGAAAGGCTTTTGCTTTGTGTGTTTGCAGACAAGTATTCCAGTTTGTATTAAATAACGATCAGCTTTAAGCTGACTGGTACTTGGTGGTGGTGGTGGTGGATGGGGGATGAAAGTCTTGAGCGCTGCTTGTGAATAAAATCGGTACCTTTAAATTGATACTTCTATTCAAATTTTGGCCGGGTGTCAAGAAGTTCTGTGGGGTTTCCAGACAATAAAAATGAAATAAAAGTCACTGTCACCTCGTCCTTCCTCTAGATCCTTGAATCATCCTGTTTTTCCATTACTTTGGGCTGTTAAATGCCAGCAGAAGTTCAGTGCATGTTGGTTTCCAGTGATCTGACCTGTCATGGTAGTTGGTGACTGCCTCCCTGTTCTCTCTGGAGACTGTGAGATAGGAGTCAGAGCAGTGTTTGGGCACAGATTTTAAACACCGACATTTCAGAGGCTACAGCGGAAATGCATCCTGGAATACATTACTCAAAAAAAACGTCAAAAAACCCAGAACAAAACAAATCAAGAGAGAGTAAAATGAAAGAGAGACTGTATAAGATACAAACTGGAAAAAGGACATGGATAAACTTAGAAACACCTTTGTGTCTTTCAGAGTTAAGCAAACTGTAAATTTGGATCAAAGTATTCTCCTGGAAAAAAATCCACTTTTCAGTTTCTCTTTCTCAGTAAGTTGATTTATGTGACTTTCCTGGGAATTTATTTCTGCCTGCCCTCTGTGTGGAAGGACAGTTTGAAGGTGAACAAGCGCTGATTTATGGTTTACAGGTAAAGTGTTCCATATATAAAGAATTGTTTAGGCCTCGTGGGATAGAAATGCTGTCATCCTTTTGATCTCGGAGCTTGAAGATGTATATTCATTGCCAGTCAGGTTCAGAAGGAACCAAACCCTGATCTTGGCTACGATACTGCATAAATAGGAGCACTGAAGGGGGGAAGCTTGTTATCTGGTTGTGCAATGCAGAGATGGAGATGAGTGGTGTGGATGGGGCTCTTGCTCTGTTCATGGTCTTTTTATGTCCTTCAGTGAAAGAATCTCATCACTGGGTTAGTCTCCAGATGAAACTGGTGGGATCTTTCAAGCAATAGGTTCTTGCTGAAGTACAGATGCTTTAGTGTTCTGTAATCAGAAACAGAGAGCAAATTTGGGACCCATTCCCTGAGCTGTGCATTGGTATTCTGCACCCTGCCTGCTGCAAAGAGGTCACGCTTAGGGGAAGGAACGCAGAAAAACAATATAGGCAGCTGGACCCTGTCTGTAGCCATTGTGGTGCTCTGGAAATGGTGCCCTCTTCACCCAGTGTTGCTGTAGGCTTTGTTCTCCTGCTGTGTTCCTTTCATAATTGCCAATTAAGTGGGCATCTTAGACTCAGTTTATCACTGTTCTAAATTTGTTTATGCCAGGCAAGGGAAACTGGGTTAGCATTTGGCAATGCAGGTATGTTTTAGGAGCAGCAGACTTACTTTGGGGAAGAAATATTGACATGTGCGTGGAGAGTTGGCTAATTTTGTCCTCTAGCATCATTTCCTGAGAAAGAAACAACAGGGTTTATTATTGATTTGATTAAATAATAAATGATACATTCTCCTACCACAAAGTAGGCAGCATTTCCAGTCTGTGACTCTTCTGTGGATATGAATGGAGAGATTTTAGATAATATGTGATCTGGGGTAGTTATTCCCCTCCAGGCACTGCTGCACACCAGAGCGTGGTGTCAGCATCTTGATGGTAAATTAAAGTTTCTTTAAAGTTTCTTTCGTGTCTCTCCTGTTGCTTTATTGCTGAACTTCATAAGAGCTTTCTCCACGCCTTCTCACAGCCAGCTGTGTGCCTGTCCACAGAGCACAGGGAAAGGCTCCACATTCATCAGTTAAGTGTAAGCCTTTGCCACCTTCTCAGTCAAAGTTGTGAAGGAGTCCTTCTTATAGCCCCTTGTATATGGATTTGATAATTTCTTTCCTTTCTTGGCCATTTAAGGAGGCTGCAGTAACCCCAGTATTAAATTAACACTGGGACCAATATATAAAATAACATAGAAGGTGTATGGCCAGATTTTCAATTCTGGATGTCATTTTTCAATCTCTGAGTTGAGACTGGAGGTACTTTCCCCCCAAGCACTGACTACCTGCAGGGCCTCTTCATACAGCTGGAGATAAAGTTGCTGAAGTGTCAGTGGACTGCTGGCCAGAGCTGGTATCAAAATAAACATTTAAGGATAAGCTTGGAGCTTACTGCTGAAATTACAGCAAGCTCCTCTCTGGATGCCCAGGAGAAAATTGTTAAACCTCTGTCTGGTGAGTCCTTTGTGCACTGGTATTTTTGCCAAAAGGCACCCACCAAGCTGTAGCCTCTATGGCCAGGCAGGCGGATTTTGTGCATCTCAAGGTCTCTTTGGAAGTAAAGGCACAACACTAAGGTGAGACAGCCCTTGTATGTTTAAACAGTTGACAACTGAAGCCAATGTGTCTTGTTATAGCAGCTATTCAACAGCTGCTATTTAGAGTTTCTGTCCAGAGCAGGGAGATGGATTATGTTAGAGAGGATGCAGCTGGATGGAGATGGCAAAAGACACTGCTGGGTCTGTTATAATTCCAGCCCAGGGTCTTTTCCTACCTGTTAAATGTCCCTTAATGAGTGTCCTGCATCATTTGAACATAGGGTAGACAAAACACTCCATAATTTCTTAAATGTCATTCAGTTTCAGAATGAAGCTTGCCAGTTTTTTCTCTTTAGGTGTGAGCCTTGCTTTGCTTTAATAGCCCAATTAGTTGCCAATGGCCAGTGCATCCATTCCCAGGAGCATCTTCATCTGGCCCTGGGTCTGCCAGAGCTGAGGGGTCCAGCCTTGAGGCCTGTGAGCTCTGCCTTGGTTGAGGTCCAGTTCTGCAGAAGCACTTGGAGATAACTTTGGTCTGAATCTTTAAATCTGTACATAACTCTCGATTTTCGGACTCATCCCCCTCACTTTGCCTGTTCCCTAATGACACCTGTGTTGCTGTTTGCAGATGATGGGAAGCTGTCCCTGGAGGAATTCCAGGCCTTCTTTTCTGATGGGACACTCAACGAAGAAGAACTTGAGAAGCTTTTTCATACCATTGACTCAGACAACACCAAGTAAGTTCCCTGTGCTAATACCCTCCCATTTCACAGTTTGGATCATGGCACTGGTGTGCAGCAGCAGTGCTTCTCTGGAGAGCTGAGCTCTGCACAGGCTGCAGGGGTGCAACTTCCTTTGCAAAACTCTGCAAAATCTCTGTTTCTGCTTGGTTTGTGTCTTACTGTGACAGCCACTACGACTTCTTTTGTATTGGTAGTTTTTCAGACTATTTTCTTTGGTGCACCCTGACCTCTACAGCATCTGAAACGATGCTTAGTTTAATGTGGGCATTTAAATGCCTCTTTAACTTTTTCACTTTATCTAAAAGCTTTGCTGTGCTATAAAAGGCAATGATGTGAATCTCTGTAAAAATAGTCCTATCCTGTCTCTTTGTGATGTCTCTGTATCCCCTCCACCTGGACCATGCCTGCTTCACCTCCCATCCAAAATATCCCCTGGAATGCAGGGATTGTTCTAGCACTTAATAAAAATGAGCCCCTTTATCTTCAAGGTAAGGTTCTTCCCAAGCCCTGTAGTCACTGTTGAGCATGCTTTGCCTCTGCTCTGGTCCCTGCAAGCCTGAGGTGGCTGTTCTGGCCACACAAAGCCTGGCCAAGGCAGTGAGGGGTTGGACCCAGGAGCAGCATTGCACTGCTGGCATCGCAGCTACAACAGCAGCAGGGAAAACTGATGGCAGAGGAGGGCTCTAGGTGTGCCTTTAGTCTGACATTACATCAAAGTTGAAGCTACATATGGCACCTGACTGCTCTCCCTGAGAATCAAGCTTCTGCAGGCTGTGCCAGGCTATCAAATTGACAGTCTCGTTAGCAGCTGATGTTTCCTTCCCCACTCTATCTTTGCTGCCTCTCCCTCAGTGCCCCCTCTGCCTGCCTTTGCCTTTGGTGGGGTCTGAGGTGTTTGTGAGCCCATGAAAGTGTCTGGTGCCAGCAGCATTTGGGATCAGCAGGAAGCCGTGGATTCCCAGTGGGAGCCCCTCTGCCAGCAGGTAACAGCAGCACTGGGCACCAGCACAAAGGACACAACCCACTGGTGGGTTTTCTCTGTCCAAGAAGAATCTATCTTCAAAAACCTGAGTGGTTTTGTCTATTTGAAAATACAAATGAAAACCAGCTTTGAGTCCTATTCCAGTGTGACTCTCATTCCTCTGGAGAGAAAAAATCTGTCCAAAAAGCAGAAGAACAGAGAATCCCATTTCAAATGAGAAGTTGTGCAGCAAGTGCTTGAAAAATAATAATCTGTTCAATTATAAAGCCTTCTGGCAGCAGGTAGATGGAGTTTTGCCAACGTGAGTGGTGCATTTTTTGCCACCCATCCAAAAGATCCCCTGGAAAGCAATGATTGTGCCGGAGGGCACTGGCACCAAAGCAGCAGCTGTAAAACTCATCAGCTGGTACAGGGCTGAAGATATTTCCAAAAGCAAAGTAAATGTGAGGTTTCTCAAAATCCTGTCTTTTCAACATATGTACTTCCCAAAGTTTATTCCAAGGTCAGAAATACCAAAGACCAGCTTGATATTTACTTTTCACTGAACCAAAGAAAGTTTAGTGACCTTGTTACTACAACTAGCTGGGAATGATCCATTCCTTCTAATGTCTCCTCTTCAATAGTCACTGAGTGGGTCTGTTTATCCAGCTCCAGGTGATGCTCCCAGGTGGGCCCTCAATAGACTCCGGGACTTGGGTGCTCACCTGCCTGTGTTCTGAAATAATTTATAGCATCTCCTGAGCTTACCAGCGCCCACCTGGCCTTTGGAAGGATGCAGGTGGTTGATGTGCAGTCCAGGGCACATCGGGGTTACTGTGGGGATGTTTCTTCTGAACTTCTTGAAACACGAAATTGAATTGCAGGCCATTTTTGCTTGGGGACTGTAGGGAATTTGCAGCTCGCTCCAAGCCTTAGTAAGGGATGTCTTCTAAAGTGGACAGAGAAAATGTGCCATTTGTAAATGTTATGCGACACTGCTGTTGGCAAGGGGTCTTGCTGAGCAGTTCCCAAGCGTGACAAGAGCTCCCACAATTCAGTAATATTTTTTCTTTATCCAAGCTGACTTGATACAGTCATCAATACCTGTTAGGGACTGATACTTGCAGAGAGCAGCGGAGCATCTGCTGTTCTTGGCTGGAAGGAAAAGCAATGAGTTGGCCGCGTTTCCAAGTTAAATCCTTGCGTGAATTGGCACTTGTTTATTGATTTGGAAAGCATGGACACCTACAGCAAATTTATCAAGTTGGGGAAGGAAAATATTCCTTGCTTTTAATCTGCAAGAGCTGTCTTGGTCTCCAGAAAACCTGTTTCAGAGCTGGGCTTCCTTCTGCAAGTGGTTTTCACTGTGAGATTAGTAGTTTGCTTTGACTGCAGTCTTGCATCCAGTACAGTCCTTCCAGTCCAAGTCATGTTGCTCTTCACCTTGCTCTGTCTTTTGTTATCCCCACACTAAATTGGCAGGTCTGTGGGAGCTTGGGCAGGAGGGGAGCTGCCTCCAGCATGGCCAGGCACTGGGGTTGCAATTTTGAGAGCTGCTGCCACAGAGTAAGAGAAGTGGAGTGGAGCTTTCATTTTTCCATTTTACAGGGGAACATAGGAAAAATATTAGCTTTATCTTTCCCAAAGGCTGTTTGAATTACAGTTATTTGCTATTTGATAGAAGCTTATTTATTTTTAATTTTTTTGATACTGTTTTATCTCCCCATTTTTCTCATATTGGCCATCATGTTTCTTTAGTGTGCAAAACAAAGTTCGCTATTGAGATTACATTACAGCAAGAGTAGAAAATGAAGAAAATTATGTTCCTGCTGATTATTAGTAATTGCTGTTACCAGCCAATTACAAAATGTTGATTCAATTTCCTGGAGTATTTTTAGAAGCAGAGATCTGCCTTGCTGGAGTAGATAAAAGGAATTGTCTGTCTTGGTTTCTTGACTGGGATTAGCTGGGGAGACAGTGCAAAAGAGAAAAGCTGGTCAGAGGAGTGGGCTGATGAGGTGGGTTATGGACGAAGGAGGAGTTGGGCTGCTCTGGAGAGTCAGTCCTGAGGTGTTGTGGCTGGAGGAGTCTGTGCTTCTGTCCTGGCATCCCAGGCCCCACAGAGACACCCCACTGACAGCAAGGTGCACTTGGGAGGATGCTGAACTGAAAAGAGAGATTCCAAAATAACCCAGGGACGTTAATGAGCTTCCTGCTTTCTTCTTGACAGCCTGGGAACTGCCTCTAGGAGGTTAATGGTGTGATGTGCTGGGCATGGGCTTCAAACACCCACCCCAGCGTTTTATTACCAGGTATCTCCATGTCCTCCAAGTCCCATCATTGCCAGTTATTTCATCTGGCAGCAGGAACATGCAGAATGTTTCATGTGTTTCTCTTGGCATTTTTTGGACAAATTATATTCATACACCTGCTGTTACTTAAAAACAATGACAAAGTAGCATTTTTCTCTCTGTTGCTCACACTGCCTGCCCTCCTTCCCTCTTCCCAGCTAAAGCAGGAGGCAAGAACAAGACATTGCTGGGTGGTTTTTGTGCTGGCTACTGTTCGTAGCTGTTATTTCAAGAGGTTTCAGCCATACTCTTTGGGGAGCTGTCTGAAGATTATTGGAGAGGTAATGATATGTAACTATTAATATCAAGGCTACTGGAGTAGCACAAATAATGTGCAATATATGTGCATGTGATGTATGGACACACATAACTAAATACATACTTTTTGTTTAGCGGCAGAAATGGGCTTTACAAAATATTGGATTAATGGTTACCTGGGAAATCCACTTATATTTGCAGAATTATCTACACCTTTTCTTACTTTTTCTAACAAGATGTATCAATTTTTAAAGGAAAAATTCATTTTAGATGTAAAGTCAAGCAAGTTTTAGGGTCACAAATGAACAGATGAAACCCTTTAAAGATGTTACTGTGATACTGGACAAAGCTTCCTTTGTCTGACTCACAGCTCCCATCTTCTGCCAGCTCCCTGGGCTGGCTCTGACACCCACTCTGCATCCCCTTGAAAGGAAGAAGCACCTCTCAGCCCCTGGGAAAGCACAGGGATGTCAGACATGGCCGTTGACTGGACAAATGTAGTCCTCGCAGGAGATTTTAAAAACTCCTTTTCTATCTCGTACATTTTTCATAGCTGCAGAGGACAATCCTTTGGGGAGAGATCTGCTCACTGGAGCAAGACTGCTCCACTGAGCTGTACAGGTCCATTCACAAGGAGACAAGGACATGGCATTAGCATTCTGCTGCTCTGTCATTTGTTATCTCTTCGTTAGGCTTACAGCTATTCTTTTAATGGCTTTATTCTCCCCCTCTCTCAGCTCTAAATGAGCCCTTCTCTCCAGTGGCAAACACTAGAAAAGGCTGGAGTGTGCATGCAGATAATTAACAGAAACAGTATCTCTTCTCAGAAGCCTTTGCAGCTTCCCCCGGCTGTCACTTTTGCCAGAGGATTGTGACAAATGGAGAACTGAAGCCACTCAAGACACTGCACTTGGCAGTGCCACCTCCCATCCTTCGAGGCGCTGACCTGGGGCAGGGGGGTGGTCCAGAGGGGTAATTGCAGGGGGTGGAGGGGAAAATTGATCACCTGCCTTTGGAATGCTCAACAACATCCTTCTTGAGCACAGGAAGCCACCTTCTACCTCTGATCCCTCGGCTGCTCAGACACCACAGGGAGTTGTATGATAAATCACAGTAATTTGGGGTCGCTTTAGGGTGCAGAGGTGCAGCAGGGTACGGTCAGGGCAGCTGCCAACCTGTTTGGGTCCAGAGCTGTGGGGGACACGGTTGTGCAGGGCCATGCAGGTAATGACCCTGATGAGCTTCTCTGCCCACACTAATTGGTCCCCCTGTGGAGCAGAGCGTGTCAGGCCTGAGAGTGCTGGGCCAACACGGCTGTGCTGCTTCCAGCAGTGCATTCCGCTCCAGCACTTGGAGAGACCTGCAGTGCCAGTGACGACAGGGTGGAAGCTTTGTCCCTGCTTTTACCAACATCATCGGGGCGTTTGCAGGGCCAGAAGCTCTCAAAATGGGTCTGCTAGTTTCCACAGATTGCTTTTGGTTCCCTGTTACTTTGAATGCACTTTGAATGATTTATGTTAGACCCTGTGCAAACACTCTGTGCTGTGGCTACGGAGCTTAATGCTCTGCAACGCTGAGCAGCAGCCAGAGAGTGTGAGGAGCTGCTGGAAGGTGCTGCTGGTGTAGTTGGGGTCAGGACCGATGCTGTTCCCCATGAGAGGAGCCAAAGGAAGCTGCCTGGGTAGCAGCTTTGCCGTTCTCTGCTTTGGCAGCACCTGAAATCTCACGGTTTGGTGTTGCATGAGAGCAGTGCGGCACTTCGGTGGGGTAGGAGACGAGGGCAAAGGAGCTCAAAATCTGTTTCTGAATTTTTATCAAGGAATAGCTGTGTGCAAGCTAAAGCTACACCTCATGCTTCAGCTGATAACCTGGGCAGAAATGGAGTTTCACATCTCACAGGTGAAGACGAGGTTCTCAATACCCTCCTTCCAGCACACAGTCCTGCTCCAGACCTGGACACCTTCAATACCTTCCAGACAGCAGCCTGCTGTCCTTCTGCTCCAGCACTTACTTTCCTTAGGTGGAAGGGGTCTGTTATTACTGCTTTGTTTGGATGCCACAGTCCCTCCCGGCACACCATCTGAGGTGCTTTGCCTTCCCACTACCCACAGCAGGCCTGGTGTCCTTTGGCGTGAGAACACTCCATCTGACAGGGTCCACTGTGGGCAGGGAGACTTCAGGAGCTGTGCTCTGCTGCCTGTGCTTTTCTCCACGTTTCTGCAGTCCAGTCCTCTCAAATTTGAACAGAAAGTGCTTCCACTCCTTGAGCAACAACAATGATGATTATGGCTGAGTCTTTTTTTCCTGTTCTTTTTTTCTCCCCCTCCCTAATCTTGGCTATTTGCATGCAAACCTGATTCAGTGGAGTGCTGGATTTGTCTGGAAGCCGAAGGCTGCACTACAGAGATGGCTGTGCCCATTGAAACCAGCTCCGTTTCTGAATATGGAATGTTCTCAATTAGCTCCCTGGGAAACAAACTACGGATGGTTTAATCAGCAGAGATTTTGATTAACTGATTCAAGAGACAGTTCTTGTCTCTTCTGAAAGGGACAAAATGATTGCACAAAAATTACATGTCTTGGTCTAATTTCTGGCTCTCAACAACATGGGCATTTGGTGGATTTTGTTTATGTGGAAGATGTTTTTGAGTCCTAGCTTATTCTTCTCTGTTCCAACATGTCATTTAAACTATACTGTGCTCTATTTTTCATTTAAGAGAAGAAATACTTGGTGCCAAAGCTGGTACTCAGCATCTGTGTGCTGATAGAGACACAAAATGTCTCAGGCTCATCAAAGAAAAGGGGCTTTAAAAACAAATCACTCAGTGAGAAGGTCATTGCGAGAAACACGAAGCTGAAAGGCTGCACAGAATCTTGTTTGAACTAACATGTGAGAACATTTTTCTATTTCTAATCCTATTTCCCAGGTGTTTTCCCAGGCAGGCTCTCTGCAGGGTCCCTGGGGAGAGCCTGTCTGGTAGTGAGGCAGATTGGCTCTGGGAGCAGCAGGCTGGTGTTTACAGCACAGTGCGAGGATCAGGGAGAGTTTATCTGTGCAAATGGAGTGAAGAAGTACCACATCAGAGATTTTTCTAGCAGGGAATGGAGCTCAGCACCTTCTCTTCTGGATTGTGCAGGGCCATTCTGCATCACAGGTTTGCCATTCTAAGGAATGGAAAGATATCAAGATCTTGCATTAAAACCATAAAGGTGACTAAGATATTTAACTCTAATCAGCCACTTGTATTTGAGTTATGTAGGCATTCAAAGAGATTGTAGACTTCGCTTTCAGCTCCAGTCTTGCAAATGTACCACTTTTTGTATGGTATTTTTCTGGGTAAATGTGCTTAGGGCACCAGCATCAAGCAGCAGACATGTCCAGCTGCTGTTTGGTAGACAGAGCAAGCTGTCTGCCTTGGGACTGGATATGGCAGGAGGTTTTTTAGATCATTTTTCAATGGCAGGAGAAAAGAGTACATGAGAAACAAAGATATTGCAGAAAATACAGCTACAGAGTCCAGGGATTTCTTACTTTGCTATTCTCTTACTAGTTCCCTGCCAGTTGTGTGTTACATATCAAAACCTGCACGTTTGTTGCTCTAATTTCTCCCTCTCCTACATACAACTTTGGCAATAAACAAGATACCTGCAAAATCTAAAAGGAGGAGAAGGCTGATTTAATTTTACCTCATGCTCTCAATAGCTCATCATTTGCTTTTGGTAATTAGCAACCCATTCAGCTTAGCTTTGAACAATCCCTGTCTCTTTTGCAGTTCAGCATCACAGAGATTACAAATAGAAATTGGATTAGCCCAGGCTTTCATATCAAGTGAGAATAGGCAAAATGTTAAATATTCACTCATCCAAAAAGGCCATTTCTGACTATTTCATACTGTTGACAGTTTGTGCATAAGAACATGAGAGATCATCTTCTTCCTCCAAAGAAGAGTATTTATTTTAGTGGTTTGCTTTGAAAATTGAGTTAAAAGAAATAATGAGAGGTTAAAAACATGCATAAATGACTTCCTTTGATGTAAATAAGAGGGCCAACAAGTGGAGGGAGTTTTGTGAAAAAACAGCTAAAGTATAGCTTTGCTGCAAGACAGATTTATTGGTGCCATAAACGTGCCCCTGTGAAGGTGAAAAACCTTAGCACGTGGGAAGCAGGACAGCAGCACCTGAGCACAGCAGGGCAAGGGAGGTCAGCCAGAGTGGTGGAAATGGCTCTTCTCTGGGTAACTCAGCCCTGCAGCTCCAGCCTGGAACCGCTCTGAAATCCAGGCAGTGATTTCCTGTGCCTGTTATGCACACCTGAATCTTTTCCACCTTTGTAACTGGTTTATCACCGCATTCACATGCTTATCTTGTTCTTGTCCCTGCTGTGATGGGCACCGACACACAGCCCTGGCTCTGTGAGTGCCCCCAGGGTCCCTGCAGTGGTATTGGGTGGGGGTTGGCCTGAGCCCCTCCAGCCACTGCTCACTGTCACAACCCAGGGAACAGGAGACGCCACCTAACCTGACACTGCCCAGGGTGCCACCCTCCCACTGTGGCACCGCAGGATCGCTCCCTGTGTGCAGGGGGGTGCAGCAGCCCTGTCTGAACGCTCATTAAGCTCTGACATGCTTGAGCATGTTACTGTCTTTTAACTGGCCAGGCTGGAAAAAACACTCAGTGGGTTCCTGAGCAGTGGGTGGGAGCCCTTCTGGACAGCTTTCTGCTTCTGTGGCATTTAAAGCACTTTATTGAGCACTCCATGACGGTATGGCTATGGTGTGATTTTGTGAATGAGCATCATAGCTGAAGCCATTCTTTTTCTTCCTGTTACTTATTTTATATTTTTCTGCAAACAGGGAATCCCTGTTACACAAAACCAAAATAGTTACTGCAGCTATCCCAGTAAAAGAGTTGACATTACACAGTCCAAATGCGCCGCAAACAGCTGGTATTTAAAAGTCTGTCTTGGGGCTGATTACTTTGAACAAGCCTGACAGCAAAATTGATGTGCTGCTAACTGCTGTATTTACTGCTCCTGAAATGCGTACGGGAGATGAAGAGCTGGGTTTACAAGCAGGCTGTGCTGCAGGATGCAGGCTGGAGGCACTGCATGGGACCAGGATGTCAAAGTTAAATAATCAGTTATCTCAGTGCAACATGATAATAATATCATAAAAAATCATGCTGTGTTTCCAAAGTGGAGCTGGTGGGAACCCTGAGAGCAAAAACGTTGCCTGTGCTCCCTCTGTGCTGGCCATGACGTGTCCAGCCCATCCTTCCAAGGATTATAGTCCCAGTTTTGCCTGGCACTGTCCAGTGATAAATATAGTCAGTACAGTAATCATCAATTTAATAAATTTGGAAGTGCCATCCCTCCTAGCTGCTAAATTACTTGTAGGCTGTAATTGAACTTGCCTTCTCTTTTCTTTGATGCACTTGTGGGCAGAGTGATATTTTTCAAGAACAAGTCATCCATCAAAAAAAAAAAAGGAGGGTTTCGATGTAATTTATTAGGAATTTGGCACATACAGAGACTTGAACATGTTTCATACTGTACTAAATGTCTGTTTTACTTAAGGTGGTGACTGTGCTTAGAAACTGTTGGATTAAGCTTAGCAAATTAGTGTGCTGCATTGATATATTTTTCAGGATATTAACTGTGCTGTAAGCAGGAGCTTTTTTGTGTTATCATCTTGTTCAGACTTTTTGTGAGCTTTTCAAGAGACTTTTGTGAGTGAGTGGTTAGAGGTTCTGGCCAACTGTGACAATAAACCATGAAATGGTTTTACAAGGTACCAGGAATGATCACCCAAAATTTTCTTCCATGGACAGAAAAAAGCCCACCCATCTTTGCTCTTAACATACAGATCCTGGCTGGCCCGACTGGGGATGGAAGGGGGAAAACCCCTGCCCTTGCCCCCAGTGGAGTTGCTGGGGGCTGTGGTGCCCCGGGCGTGGGCAGCGAGGTGCGGGGCTTTGTGGAGGGCAGCAGTGGGGCTGCTCTGCCTTGGGCTTCTCCTGCACCCCACAGAGTGCAGGGATTTGGGTTCATGATCAGCCCTTTGCAGAAAATTGCCCCTTTGTGCCGCATTTTGGATGTTATTTTGTAGGAGCAATAGGGCAGGAAGGGCAGAGCCTCACAGATGCTGAGCCTGGTTCATTGGCGGTACCAGAATTCCAGTTCTGGAGCTGTGTGGCAAAGCATGAGGCTGTGGCACTGACTGGCAGCCTGAAATGCCATATTGCGGTTGCTGATGAATGAACAAACAAATGTCTGGTACTTCACCGGTGCCAGGTTATTGCTCCTGTCTTTTTTTAAAGTGACATTTATTTCTCTTTTAACTAGCAAGAGCTTTGAGCATGTTTTTCAACAGCATCCAGGCCATTGTTTCATTTTTATCCATATTCAGTCACTTTTCTTGATGCCCTTGATGATTAGAACTGGAGTTTTTTGTTCTGTCAAATACTTCACCACATAGAAAATGTTATTTTTGTTGTCTTGAAACTATTGATGAAAGAAAGCATCTGGTCTGTGTCGAGGATGGTTTGCAGCTTGGGACTTTCTGAGGATGGTGAAGAGGCAACCAGGGTCTTCACAGTGTTATTTCTGACACCTACCTGTGGCTGTAGGTGGGAAATTGGGTTACACAGAGGCTTGGGTTAGCTATGACCCGGTGTTTCATAAGTGTCTGTGGCTGCAGAATGCATCAGTATGCCAAGGGAGTGAGGAGCTGAACCAGCCTTGAGATACAGCAGCAGCCTCTGAAAATGAGAAACTAGCAAATAATGTGTTATGCTGTGATGGTCTTTATGGTAAATATTGGGTCCCTGAAAGGAAATGGAAACAGAGCTGTGCTGCAAGAAGTGGTGTTTAATCCTCCCCCCTTCCCCTGACAAAGTGCCCATGCTGGTTTTATCAGCTACACAAGCAAAAGCAGGAATATTCCTGTTGGCACACTACTGGCAAACCAAACCCAGCATGCGTGTATGGCCCTGGTGCATTGTCCATCACACCCCGTGCACAGCCCTCGCCCTCACCACGGGAAGGGAAGCGGGGACATGGCCTGTGTTCCATGGGGGCCAGCAGGGTCACTCCTGGGAGCTTCTGAAAGCCTGAGCTGTCACTGCAGAAGAGTTTCCCCCTTTTTTGAAGCCGGGAATATCCACACCAAAACCCCTCCCTTGAAGACTGTGAGGAGTGTAAAACTGTGGTGGAGGTAAGGGGCTCTGCCAGGAGAGGCAGGGATGAATCCCATAGGAGAAGATCAGCACCCGAGATTTCACAGATTCCACAGGATGTGCTGCGTTGGAAGGGATCCACAAGGATTATTGGGTCCAAGTCCTACGTGAATGGCCCATATGGAGATCAAACCCACAACCTTGGTGTCGTTAGCACCATGCTGTGACCGACTGAGCTAATGAGGTCACAGTGGGCAGAGGCCCCTTCAGCTGCCACATCCATACCTGCACTTGGACGGTTTGGGACTTCAGGGATTGTATTTAGCAAGTTCAATAGCCTCTTCACATAATTTTTATGAGGTTTATTACTGCTACAAAATAAATGCAACTGTATTGCAGGTCATTGGCTAGAGAAGAGACACCTTCCCATCTCATCCCTAATTACGGTTCGTGTTGAGCGCTGTGGCAACTGCCTTTTTGCAGGGCATCTGCACTCCAGTATCACAGGCTTTTTGGAGCAAGTCCAGGCTTTTTTGGACCTGTTGCTCCCCAAAGTGTGCCACCCACTGGGGAATTCAGCCTCATGATGTATCAATTAGGAGTCAGTGCTCAGTGCTATCCATCCTTTTTTTCCCCCTCCTTTTCTTTCGCAATCAGAGCTGGAATAGGATTTGTAATGCAGGCACGTTACTGTGGATGTATGAAAGCTGTTGTGAGCTAACCTCAGGCTCTGGCACGGTGGGAAGGGTGCCAGAGGGCAGGTCTGCTTGTAAACCCTGCAGCCTGGGCTGTGCAGTGGCTGTGAGGTGGTGAGGCATTTTGCTGAGGGTGTGACTGTCCCACAGAGAGCCACCAGCCACACTCAGGGGTCTACCCAGGGGCTTCCACATCAAGGAGGAGGAGAAGGTAGCAAAGGTTTTCTGTTGGTCTTCCCCATCATAATAGAAGGTCACCTACAAGAGCATCTTAGGTGATGCTGAAACCACAGATGTGGATATCTGAGATGCTTTTTGTTTGGCTTGAGCAGGAGGAGCCCTGCCTGCTGGTGCTCAGCAGGGAACTGAGACCTCCTGGTTTCTCCCCGTGCTTGTATAAGCAGAGCAAGTCCATCCCGGGCTCTTGTGTGTGACTCCGCAGCAGCTTCACGGGGACTTGTGGAGGGAGGGAACAGCCTTGAGGCTTGATGAACAAAGGAGTGTGTTTTATCCTGAGCCTACCAGATTTACTATGCTTGTTTGTATTGAAGGTCAGTTCTGTTTACCTTGAACAATCAGTCTTTTCCAGATTGCTGGCTTTTAATGAGGAGTGTGCTGCCCTGCTGCTCCCGAGGAAAGCACACGGTGCGGAGCTCACAGCTTTGGGCACCAGCACTTCAGTGAACGTGGGCGTGTGCTTTGGAAACTGGATCTGGGCAGCATCTGTGTTAATGAGAACTCAGATGGCTTATAAAGGCAAGGAGCTGCAGAGAAAGCCGTATGAAAATACTCCTATTAAAATGTGTCAAATACTGGAATATTAATATCCAGTGGGCCTGAGTACAGGTGTGCCCTGCAGCCCTGGTGCTGCTCCCCCCTTGCTGAGCAGGGTGAGTCACAGGGTGTGGAATGAAGCAAAACTGTCCCTGTCTTGGTCATCATCTCCCTAAATTCCAAGGAAAGATGTGCAAGGCGCAGGAAGGAGCTGAGCCCTGGGTTTAGGTGAGCGGAACATCCCTGGGGACACTGGACTTCAGCCTTCAAACTGGTGAATGAAAATGCTGCTCATAGCAAGGGCGAGTAGGAGGAAAAAGACCATCTCCCCCAAGTACACAGAATGTGTTGTAAACCCCAGTGCTGCACCACACGTGATGAGACTCTAATACAAAATTTATATGTGAAAACTTTATACAAAATCCTCGTTTTCCTTCTCTCTATTTCTGGGCAATTCTTTGTCCCTACTTTTTTTCCCTCTGTGTTACCAGGGCCTTGGAGAAAAACATGTTTTATTGCTGGGCTTTCAGAGGCCCTTACTGTGCTCACCAGGTGCTCAATAATGGAGCACATGCCAAGGAAAGAATAAAGTTATTAGTATTGCTTTGGAGGTGGCAGCATTTTTCTCCCTATCAGGAGCCCCCGTGGGAGCTGCTCTCTGTGGGTGTTTTAATCTAAATCATGGTGCTTCAGTGCTGGAAGTGTCCCAGTTAGGTGGTGATCCATATGCACTCTGCAAAACTTTGCCTGTTTCATATAATATGGATTTGGGGAGAAACTTTTGTCTGGAGGGAGTGAAGAGCCCTGTGTCAGCTCATGGCTCTCCTCCATCCACTCTGGGGGTTCAAATACGTGGTGCTTTCTGCCTTGCTGGAAAAAACAAATACCTGCTGGGTTATTTCAGGCTCACTGCTCACCCCATTTATTGGTGGTACTGAATAGTGAGCAGGGCAACTGTGCCTGCACCAGCATGTGCACCTTAGAATTACTCCTGCAGAAGCACACCATAAAACATATTCTCAATTTGTGTCGTGCTAGAAACAGGGACATTTGGCAGGAGAGAAGGACCGTCCTTTAAAGTAAAGCCAGGTGGGCACCAGAGCCCCAACTGCCAGGTTGCCACAGCCAAAGAAATCAAAGGCAAAACAGAGATGTGTTCTGAATACTTCTCTGCCCGTGTCATTCGAAGCTGCAGGTGGCTGGATGCCCTTCTGGTTGTGGACAGCCTTGGCGTATGGTTTCTGCTGTTTCTTTGCATGCGGCACATCAGATTTTGGAAGGTTTTTTTAAGTCACACCATAACAGTGTCCTGGGGTTTTTTTAAGCAAGCAGGTGGGTGAAGAGAAGGTACTTGGATAGGTCTTGGGAAGGATTTACCAGGATTCACCAGAAAATACAATGATGGGCTTGGAAAGATGCTTAATTCTTTAGAATTAAAGTTATTCATCTCCTGGCTGGCATCCAGTATTTGGTATTTCTCTTGCTCTGCCTGGAATAATTTCTCTCACTCTGGGACTTATGTAAAAAATGTTTCATTGAGTTTAGAAACTAATGATCACGAGTGACCATCTGTGACCCCTTAGCAGGCATCTGGATGCATATTTGCCACTTCTGAGGTGTTGAGATAACACAGTGCTGTTGCTGATGGGACTAGAAGCTGTATCATCATGTATAATAATACTTTCCAGCTGCACTTGTTGTTTTTTAATCTTTCCTAAATGAAAATGAGTTCTGCAGGTGGCTAATGCTAGAGGATAATTTGTTTCCGTGCTCATTTGAAGCCTTGTAGCAAACCCAAAGTTGTGAATAAAAGATGGAAATAAAAGTAGAACGTGATTTCAGGAACAAACCCTCCATTTTCTGTGCTGGTGAAGTGACTAAGCCTTGTGGCTGCTGATGCAAACCTTTCATCTGCCCAAGGAAAAGGGTTATTATCTTCAGCTGAAGCTGATAGGGCACTGAGCAGCATTTGAACAGCACATCCAGGCAGATATTTGCATGAGAAATGTGAAGATGAGACTTTGATGTATTTGCAACTTCTGAATTCCCATTATGTTTTTGATTGTACTGCCCGTTGGGAGAGCCTGGGACACCTTTCCTTCGGCTGAGCTGAAACCCAGGAAGAGAATTTCACGCTCCGCTCCTCCACATTATCTTTTCCATTCTGAGATAACTTTTCTTCTCCTCTCTTTAGCTGAAGTCTGGAGAAATATGTTAATGACAGCAAGTCAGAGGCCATCAGCCTTAGGAAGGCAGGGAGATGATGGAAAAGAGAGGGAGAGGGGCTGTGTTTGATGGAAGGAACCTCTGCAGGTCAGCAGCAGCACTGGACCAGGACATCCCTGGCTTTGCCATGCTGAGACCTTCTGGGATGTTCTCTGGGTAACCCCTTCTTGTGCTGTGCTCCACTGGGCTTGTTTATTAAGAATTGATGCAAATAATCATCATGGGGAATTTCCAGAAAAAGCGTGGGATTTTTTTCCTGCTGGAAAACATTGATTTGCTCGAAGTGTTAGGCTGATCTGGATCAATTAGTTGAAGCTTCTGACCCAAGACCTGGAGGTTGCATGGTACCATCACCCACCCAGAGGTCTGGCTGCTGGGAATGCTCAGCTTGAGTCTGTAACCCTTGGGCTGTTGGACACCCTGGTGTAACGTGTCCCCTGTCTGATGGTGCCAGCTCCCTGGGATAAAGTCTCAAAGATGGCATTATGTTTCAAAAAAAACTTCTAAAGTGATGGAAAATCAGCAGAGTAAGTACAGGACAACTCTGATAAAAGTCCATCCATGGACAATCTGCAATCAGGGACACAGAAAAGGAAAGATGTGACTTCCCAGGGATCCTCATTATCTCAGGTGTTCATCAAACCACAATTTAATGCTGGGTGGGGTTTGGGGAGAGAAATGTATTTCTTTCTGGAGTATGCAGGAGGCAGAGCCATTACTCTGGGCAGCCTCTCCCTCATATGAGTGGTGTGGCAGTAATTACTCTCTGGGCAAGTTCGCTAAAATAAGCCCACTGAGGAGATGCTCTCTCAGCATGGTCACTGCTCTTTAAACTCCCACATACACAGGAGGAATACCATGCTTTGAGGTCTTTTCTTTTTCTCTGAAATAGTTGGATGTGAACCAGTTGCCAATGTGTTTATCTGATCAAATAATTCCAGTGTGTTTAAATGGGGGTGAGTGGTGAGTGATAAAGTCATTTTTTGTGGCCAAAGTAGTTCATGGCTTGGGCTCTGGTTTTCAGAAGGTGATCTACGTTGAAGTCCGAGCTCCTGTGTTTACCTCGTATGTCTGTTGGAGCAATTAGGTCCCAAATGGCAAATGGGGGATCTCCAAAGTATATCTTTGCCTTGGAAAGTAATCTCAAAGGGTGCACATCCCTAGCAAGACTGGGGATGAAGGGTTGTGCTGCTCCATGCTACAGCCTCATTGGTTGGAAAATGGAAAAAAGGCCTGAAACCAAAAACACTTCAATTTTCTTGATTTTTTTTTCCTTTGAAAGAAAGACTTTTGGTTTGAAAAGAGACCAGATAGATGTGGCCTCTACTATGCAGAAAAAATTGTATAATGTAGAAGTCTTTAATTATTTCTTCGTTTTTACTTAAACTTCATTATACTCTGCTTAGTTGGGTTATGGCTTCAATAAGCTCTTGAATTAGTCATATTATTAATGTAATTACACCTAAAATTGAAAGCTAATTCACAGCCAAGCGTTCTGGTAGCTGAAAGATTTTTTTTTTTTTTGAAAACATGAAAACAACTTGTTGCGATTTTTCTCTTTAGCTTATTGTGGTGTACAAGAATGTTGAATATTTGGCATCTGAAAAAAAGATTGGTAACTAATGCTCACCTAAATGTTTTTCTGCTGAAAGGTTTTGTGATCCATGATTGCTCCAAAAGGGAGCAATCCTTTTGCCTCTGAAGGGAAGCTCTGGGATGAAGGGTTAGGGATGACAAGGGAGTGCATCAGGAGATGCCATCTCCCATTTCACAAGGCCTGAAACCCAGATCCTGAATATTTGCGTAAAAAAAATCCCTACTGGCATAACCCATGGTGGGGGTTAGTTACTAAAGCATTAAACCACCAGATCAGCTTGTAAGTTGTTTTGCAGCTGGGTATTGCACATGGCTTGTGCTGTGCAGCTCCCACGCAGGGCCAGAAACCCCCAGTAACACCGGTGAGAATGTGGCTCTGTGTCAGCAGTGTTCCCAGCAGGCACGCTCCTGGGGGATGCAAACTGCGTGCTCAAGTACCCATTGATTTCTCCTTGCAGTTTTTCATCTGAACATTATCATATTTTTTTATTAAGTCAGCTTGTGACTTCAGTAATTTCTTTCGTTAGGCTTATTCTTAAGGCAAGATGGCTTAAAATTAAAAGCAGCTTCTCAGCCGAGTTAACATTCAAGCACAATTAAGTTAAATCATACAATGGCAAGATGTGAGGAAATAAAAGACCAATTTTGGCAGCAGCAGATCAATTATTACAATGCAGAATCACATGGAATACAATAATAAATTTTTTTTTCTCAGTAATTTGCCCTAGCTGCAAACTCATAACCACATCAGTAGGTGTTTATAAACACTGTCTTCTGAAAAATATTATTGAAGCACTTTGTGGGTGATGCTGAGGTAAAAACAACTCTTATGCGTGTGCCTGAGAGCAGCAGTTGACTTCCCAGCCTTTGTGCCGGAGAGAGCTTTGATGAACAACCACCCGTGGTCCTGGGGCTGGCACAGGGCTGTGCCAGTGGTGGAAATGCATCTGCCGGGTGCCTCACCTGAATTTCTCTGCTGCTGCACTGCTGAAGCTCCGTGCTGGCAACCACTTGCTGCCAAAGCTCCTGGGATCAGGAGTCGGCTCTGTTGCACGGTGTTTTGTATCTGCATATTCAGTGGATTTGGCCATGAGAACATCAAGTTAGGGAAACTGAGCTTGCAGCATCCCCAGGGGGTTTTGTAGGATTCAGTGAAGTGATTCCAGGGTTTGAGGAAGGTGATAAATCTTCAAGAGAATGAAGATAAAGTAGTGCAGAAGCTCATTTTGCAGAGAGAGGTGTGTGCTGCCCGCCCCACCAGTTGCAGCTTGTGCTAGTGCAGCATCTGCCAGCAGCAGCCACACCATGTGCTCTGCTCCACGAGGGTCTCGAGACAAGAGGGGACTTCTTCACACTGTGACAGACATCTCCCAGCCAAAAGGACGTGTGATTCAGTACCATGTGCTTTTACAGCAGCAGACAGGTCGGGTGGCACACTTCTGGCAGGCAGCATCTCATGAGCTGGAGATGTTTGTGTTTGCCTTGGTTTGGGGATCAAGGCAGGGCTCCAGGAGGATGCTGTCAGTGAAAGCAGTATTGAAAACTTCTCTTTCCCTAATCCACTTATGTTGACAGGTTAGACAGAGCAGGGATGAGTTTAGTTAAAGAAATAACTTTCTAAGATATAAATGGATTGATAAAATATAATTCTATTAAGGGATCATTCCAGTCCTTGAATGGCACTAATGATTGTGTGGGAATCAGAGGCACAAAGAGATTAGCAGCAATCTTTATTTCCCAAGCAGGTTCGGTTGAGATGTTGTTACGTAAACTAAATGTTCATGTATTGAGAAGTAATTGTGCAATTTTGTCTGGAGGGAGTCCCGGGCAAGAGATGCTTCACAGGGGTAGAATTAGGAGAATTGCTCCATTGAGAAAAGTAAATTTTGCAAATGTTTATTCGGAGTAAATGGGAACAAACACATTCCTGTGCCACATGAAGTGCCTCACCAGGGTGTTGCCAGGCTGGATGTTTGTAAGGAAGTCAGAGGAGTTGATGTGTGCAAGGTGCACTGGGTCCTCCTTTAGGCACAGGTCCCCCTTCAGTGGGGGATGTACAAGTACCCATTTCCCCCTCAGGGAATATCCAAAATAACCCGTGAACCTCTTCCAGTTCCACGGATGCTGAAGATGCATCAGGGTGTGGATGCCCTGAGAGGCACCAACCCTTGCCTCCTCCACAGGCTGTCCCCACCAGTGGCTGGGGGATGCTGAGGGGGCGGGTGACATTGCAGGTGGGTGAAGCCTGCAGGAATCCTAGCTGTAGCCTTCATCTGTCCTTTACATTAAAATTGTCTTTCTTTCTCTCTCTCTTTTTTCTGCTTGCTCCCCTGCCTCGTTCTCCCCCTCTTCCAGCAACGTGGACACCAAGGAGCTGTGTGGTGAGTGCAGTCCCTCTTTGTGACAAAAGCAATCGTTGCATACACGAGGGCCTTCGAAGGATGCATGAAACCCAGGACAAAAAGCTTGCAGTGCTTTGGCAGCTGTGGAGCCGGGGGATCTCAGCCCTTCTGCTGCTTTGCCCCTTATTCCACAGGAAAATTGGCAAAACCTTTTTTTCATTTTCTTAGAACACAAATGGGGTCAGAGCTAAGCAGAGCATGTGGATCTCATTCAATAACAAGCTGGAGTTTAATTTGTGGAGATGTCATGGCTTCCAGCTTCACTCTGAAGTTCAATAAATCCGTATCCCTCTGCAATACCCATAACATGTTTCTCCCTAGGCCAACCTTCGTGTTTCCCAGCAGGCTGCCTGAGGGGTGCAGCACCTCTCCTGCACCTCCCACAGCTTGCTGAAATTAAAGACTGAACTGAAAATCTGTGATAATATTTTGTCCCACACCTTGACCAGAAAGGGAATGTTCCCTGCTGGGATTCCTGAAGGGCTTTGCCTCAATAGGAGGTGACTCATGCTCCTCACTCAGGTGTATTTTTCTATGGATGCTCGATATAGGGAAATGTTTCCTGCACCCTAGATTTTTGGGAGGACATGGGAAAAGAGGTGTGTGGCCTTGCAGAGAGCTCATCCATCTCTTCTCCCCTCCTATGCCAGGACGCAGAACACATAAAGCCACCTCAGCAGGTCTTCACCATTTACCTTCATTACTTTGCCACTAATTACAGCCTTTGGAAGACAGGCAGGGAATGGGTTGTGCAGACAGAGATGCAGTTACTGGGTGTCTGTGCCAGCACCAGGCAGTTACTCCTTATTCCCAATACCTTAAAGGCCTCTCTGTCCATGGCAGCCTGTGGGTGTGCTTGCACCGGGACATTGTCCAGTGTTTCTCTCCTCCTGGTGTACTCAACCCCTGCCTACACCATTTTGAGCATCCAAGCCTGCAGCAAAAGCAGCAACATTTCCCCCTTCCCCTGGTTATTCCTGCTTGTTCTTGCTTTGGTATGCAAGAGAGGAATACTTCCTTAAAATCCTTCTGGTTTGCTGATGATACAATGGGCTTGTTCCCATCGCTCCATTCTTATTGCGTTGGGTTTCCTTGCCACCTGACCTGAGAAATCAAACCCCCACAGCTTGTACCATCAACTTTGCCTGGAAATCCAGGGGTAATAATGGCATTGCTTGACCCCACACAGCTTTCCCCATCACTCTGATAAAATCAGAAAATTACATGGCTGTCACCCAGCGTGATTCCATCTCGCTGCCTCTCCCAGGGGTGAAGCTGCCAGGAGAGAAGGGAGATAAACCCATCACCTCCTGTGGAAAGCCAGGGGAAGCCAGAGAAAGGATCGATCAGCACAAGTTCCTGCCTAGATCTGTTATCTGCTGAATGCCTGCCCTTGTCTGCAATTTCTTATTTGCTTGCTTCTCTTCTAAGGATTAATTTAAACATAAAACCTCAGTTTGGCTAAATGAGAGATGCGGTGTCTCTCTTGAAATGGATTGTTTTAAGATGTTGACAGCATCCTAAAAGGTATTTCTTGAGCCCTGCAGCCCCACAATAAATAAGGCTAAACCAGCAGAACCAAATACTTAGTTAAAGTCAACTGTGTTCTCCTGCCACATGCTCCTTGATCAGTCTCCAGGGCTGTGCTGTGCCCACAACAGCTCGTTTCTCCTGAGATGGATGGGTCCAGCTTTTCATTTCAGGACTTAGAAAAAGCCTTTACCTTTCAGATCCGCTCAATTTTTCTTCCTCAAATAAAGTAGGAAGAGCAACACAAACAAACACACTGCAATGAGAATAAACTATTTGGCTTATCGTGGAACAGCAAACAGCTGCTGTCAGTCATGCTGTGACATTCCGGTTTCTGCCAAAATCTTCTTCCCTTTGGATATGTTCTCAGACTGTAAATAGCTATAGGCACTCCTAATTAACCCAAGAAAACCTAATTAGTAGGATTGTTTCCTGAAGTTTATGTCTTGCTGCACTCCACAGAGATGTCACCTCAGTATGAAACTCTGTGTCTTAGTGCTGGGGAACAGCACCAGTGGCTTTTAAGGAGCAGCTTTTTGCTGTGCTCTGTATCAGTCACCAGAAGCAGGGAAACTCTGGGTCTGCTGCAAACTCCCCTCACACCTCCCTCCTGCTCCACTGCTGCTGCTTCTGTGTGAACAGGGAGTTTCAGAATTCGGTAGCTCAGGCACAAAACCACACTGGGCTCATATGGATTCATCAGCTGCCCGGGGACACACAATTTTGGCTGTATTTTGCATCGATGAAGAGCGGCTGGGATTGTGCCAGGCCGCTGCTGGAGCTGCAGTGCAGCCTGGTGAGGATCACCGCTCCTGCAGGAGGAACAAGGATGGCACAGAGAAGGTGTGGGCTCCCTCTCCATGGAGAACACGTGCTTTTGGGCCCAACTTGCAGCTCTGTGCTCTTCCTTTCAAGGCATATTTTACTCTCAGAAGCTTGTTCAACCTGTGATTGTCGGCTGAGGTGCAAAGATGTAAGGCCAGTCTCACCTCATATAAATTGGGGTGAACCTCGGAGGTATTTGGATGCTTTGAGTGGCAAAGAATGTCGAGGGGATCAAAAAGGGATTTCTTTTGAGACTTCTCCCTCCACACCAGCAGTAGGAGGGAGAGAGACCAAATACAGTCAAATGCAGAAATGGGCATGGAAATACAGAATCTGCTGAGTTATTTTCAATGGGAGCCACTGGGCTCTACATCTCCTTTTTGCACTGGTCCCAAACTTCATGGGAATCACCCATTTCCCATTCCTGAAGCACAAGTTGTGGCTTTAACTCAAGATTTAGAGTATAAAAATATACCTGGACCCATCCTCTCATGTTTGTCTTACCACCAATAAAAGATCTTGCTGTGCCACATAGCCTTAAGTTACAGTAACATATTCCCATCATGTTCCTCTTGGTTTTCCCAGAATATTTTGCTGACCATATGGGAGACTATGAAGATGTTTTGGCCTCCCTGGAGATGCTGAACCTCTCTATCCTGAAGGCAATGGACTACACCAAACGGGTGAGTGCTGCTTCCTGCACCCCGAGTCTCAGAGGCTCAGAGTGAGCGCTCTAAATGTGGCATTGACAGAGCACACAAATCTGAAGGTCCTCATCCCCTTCAGCAGTGCTGTGTCCTCGTGCTCTACAGACAACACTGGGTCTCTGGGGTGGGATTTTGAATGCATGAATTCTTGTTAGGATCATTGAGAGGGCTTTTGGAAACTTCCTGTTATAGAGCTGCCTTTAAATCCAGCTTCCACACTGGAAGGCATCCTGCTTTCCACAAATACGGTTGCTCACGCGTGAGGCTGCTGTGTTAGAAACTAGAGGGCTGTGTATTTGAAGGACCACAGGAGAATCATGTCAGCACCAAAACCAAGGCATAATTTCCTGTTTTATATGCACAAAGTAGCGCTAAGTTCTTAAAAAATTCACCATGTACCTTAGTGATACTGGACTATTATAGACAGTGACACTGATCAAGAAGCATATCAAAGTTTGTTTATGAATACCTAGAAAATCTGAGCTGATGTACCCTATAAACCTCCCTGCTGAGAGGTGCACACTCCTTTGTTGTCTTACCAGGATGAGAGAAGTGTTTACAAAGCTTTAGCTCCTTTGAAATCGTTTTCCTGTCCTTCCATGCCACTTAATAATATAACTGGGCTGCATCAGTGATGTTATTACCTCAGGATAATCAATCCCTTCTCCTACTTCTACCTTCAATTATATTTGCATTGTTCCTTTGTGCCATGAGGAGTAAAAAGTAGTTTTCCTCTTCACTGGTGAGCAGTAGTGTGGTACACTGAGGACCAAGCCAGGGAGGCAGGTTTTGCTTTTTCCAAGCAGCTGTAAGGATTTCCCAATCCAACTACAGCCCTCCTGCAAGTAATCCAAATTGAAATCTCCTTCCATTTATCTTTGAAGCTAAAAGAGAAACTCAAATTACTCCACATTAAAGATGTGGTAATGATAAGAAGTTTTAGGAGTTAGAATTGGAAACGGCAAATTTCTCTCCCCTCTTGCTGCTGAGTAAAAAGCCTGATTTCCTTGCTTGATCAAAATCCATTCTTTTGGATGTTTGTGAGGAGGACAGCATGGAAAGTGAAGGCACATATTTAACATGTTGATATCTTGCCATAATAAATTAGAGGGAAAAGTCTTTGGCCAAGCACTGATCTGTCTGAAGTGATAGTGAATTTTTTATCAACATTATGAAAGGGTAAAAAAAATCAGGCTAACAGTAATAGATCATTTTTTATGATTAAGTTGCTGTATCTGTTCATAGCTCATTTATATTCATTATTAGCAATTTTTATGGCCATCAGGTTTGCCAGCTATGTATTTTACATAAATGTTAACATGCTAATAGGGAACTTAGTAATTCATTCCAGCTTGCTGATTGTGATGCCTTCCACCATGGCTTTTTCAATGTGATGTGAATATATATGGCCAATTCTCCCTAATATTTTGCAAGAGGAAGGTGATTTATTCCCTGCTTATAAATTAGGCATCCGAGCATATGGGTATTACCTTGCATAACACATCTGCAGCAGAAGCAGAATGGTTATTCATAATCCCAATCCACTCATAAGAAGAGCATCTTTCCCCCTCCTTGAATCAGCAAATTGTGGCAGAATTCATCTGCCTTACTTGCATCTGCCAACTTGGTCAAGGTTGTTTACCTCCATCATGATTTTGTGGAGAGAAATAGGGAGATCTGGAGCACTGGGGCCATCTTCCTCGTGTGACTCTGAAGGATCTCAACACTCTTTGTCTCGAAGACAGACATGTCCCAAGCCAGCTGAGGGAGTGTCACCCCAGCATCCTCTCATCCCCTCACTTTATCAGCCCGTGGGCTGTGCTGCTCTTCACTGCCTGGCAGGCTTTTGGCAAGGGAACAAGCAGAGCAAGACTCCATCACAAAGAGGAGCTGGCAAAGAAGTATTCAATGAAAAACACTGTTCCCCGCTGTGATTTTGTGAACAAAGTGGTACAAATCTCATCAATGAATTATTCAAACGCAGGCACTTTGTTCAGGTAAAGAAGCAGGGGAAAAGAAAACCCAACAGAAAACAAAATGTTGTGGGTGGCAGAGATCATCTCTGGTGTTCAAACAGGATATATTTGGTTTGCAAGGAACTTAAAGCTCATCAATTTCCACCCCACTGCCATGGGCAGGGACACCTCCAACTAGACCAGTTTGCTCAAAGGCCCCTCCAGCCCGGCCTTGGACACTTCCGGGGATGGGGCAGTCTCCTTCTGCTTCATCTCCTCCCCATGTGATGCTGTAACCAAGGGCCTCATGGTGACGGGGTAGCAGAATGTTTAGAAGATTCATACATTTAAATATATGTTTAGAAACACTGGAAGGGGGCAAAGATGGCCAGAGCAGTAGGTTTTAGTTGGAGTCAAGTGAGGTTTTGTGCCCCCTTGTGCTCAAGACTGTTGCTGTCCCTACACCTTTTCTTGTGCCAGATCCTGCAAAGGGCTGGGTGATGATGCTGAGCATTGTGACTTATGAGCAAACTGCTTTGCTTGTGAGCTTCTCTATAAGAAAATACACATTTCACAAGCTGGAGAAAACTATTGATCATTTAGGAGTGTTCCTATTCCCTTCCTTTCAAACAACATATTCGGTGCAAATGATAAATGGAGCCTAACCTTCTCCTGTGCTCTTTTTGACAAGAGGTGCTGGGTGACGAGAGGGCACGGAGAACCATGGTATTTAATTGCTGTTTGTATTTCTCACCTCAAAAGACAACTGATTATTTCTTGCTCATAAAAAGAGAAAGCAGCAATTACCTTGTGCTGGAGGAGCTCATAAAGTATTAGCAGTAATTAGATCCGGTAGTGGAAGGTCTCACACAGCAAAACAAAATCTGTCATTGTAATTATTTTCCAATACAGTGATGTCCATGCCACGCTGAAATGACTGCCAGTGACGTGTGGAAATGCAAAGTTAAATTGGAGAGAAAGGAAATGAACTTTTGGGTTCTAAAAAAAGCTGATGGCAGGAGATGTTCTTACATGATTCTCTTTTACTGTTGTATAGTGCAGTCAGCAAATAGCAAAACCAACATGACTGGGAAGGATGTGGTTTGTGTCTGGTGTTGGAGGGTGTGTGGGGTATGGTGGGAGCTGGGGAAGCAGAGCCAGGTTGGTGCTGTCCCTCCCCTTTGGTGACTGACCCCCTGCCTTGGGGGACAGTGTGGGATGGTGCCCACCCAACGCCTCCACCATCCCTGTCGGCTTCAAGGGTCACAGGGAAGTGCCTGGGGATGGCATGAGGTGCTGGTTACCCCTCAACAACACCCTCACCCAGACACCCCAGGAAATGTGACTTAGCTTTGTAAAAAAAAAGTATGGGTTTTTGAGCCTGAGAGGCTCAGTTAGCCTTGTTCCTGCCAGGTCCACCTTCCACTGCCAGCTGCACTGGGATTGCTCCTGCTCCCAGCTTCTGCCAATTAAGCATTTTGCAGGAACAACCATGGAAACATTGGCAAGGCTGACCTTTAGTGGTGACTTTAAAAGCAAGCTGCAAAGAAGTCCTGAAAATGCTGAGTGATGAACATCCTCAAGGATGAAGCAGCTCAGATTTGAAGTTAAATCATTCCTTCCTGGAGATGCTCCTGTTGGGCAGCAGGCAGGTCCAAAAAGCACTGCTGACTGACCTTGGTATGTGCCCTGTCTGAGATGGAAGGAGAGTGCTTGGAAAGCAAAATTACCCAAAACTGGAGCTGAAATTGCAACCCCCCCATGCACATGCCAGAATGAGACTGGCTTCAGGGAAGAGTGGGGTACAGCAGGAGGGATTTATGGAGCAGGCCTGAGGACCCGAGGGTGGTCTTGGACCAGCCTCTGCTTGATGTTCAGCATCACCTTTAGTCCTGGAGAGAGAGCAAAAAGAGATGTGAAAGACAGTGTTTTACCCCTTGCTTGCTGAGGGCTCCACTGCCAGTCTATCTGTTATCTCATTTAATGGGCCTGGAGAGGAAATACAACCAAGTGGTGACACATCACACATGCCCTGAGAGCCTTCTCATGTCAGGGTGCCAAACACCACATGTGTCTTATGGACCGGCACTGCACTCAAATCAGCTGCAAACACATTTTCCCCTGAGAATCATTATTTAGATGAGAGAATATGTAAATGATAAAGAGAAAACTGAGCATACTGACCTTCAACACCAGCTGCTGCTGCTCCATCAACACTAGGGAGCTCAGAGATATCTACATACAGGTGAATAGGTTTGCATGTTATTTGTGTTAAATTGTTCCTGCAGCAATCCACCCTGCTTGTCTCTGCCTTATGAGATGTAATTGCAGTGAACAGGAGATGCCGGGTTCCTGGGGCTCAGTGGGAGCTGCTGCAGCAATTGTCCTCTTCCTGCTGCTGCTGCTGCCAGGCTGGCCATGGGGGCCCCCAGCTTCCAGCCCCCAGCAGCAAACTGCAAAGCTGCACTTATTTGAGCAGCTCAGTTACAGCCCCAGAGCAAGAACCATCTGCCAGCAGTCTTGGACGCTAAAAACGGTGGATGCTATTTTTTGTTTTATAGCACAGCCCAGACCAGCAATATACACTGCTCTCATTTGCATTCTTACCTGCCAAAATTAAGCTTGCCAAAAGTGATATTGCTCTTTTTTGAACGATGACACCTTGAGATAAAATAGCAGAAATAATCTTCAAAAACAATCTTTTCCTCCCATCCTCCAGCTAATCCTTTATCTCAGCCTTTAATTTAACTTGAGCAGGTTTTCTCCTGCTCTGCTGACTGAACCTGGTGCTCTCACTGAGGGTGTCAGGTTCCCGGGGCAGGGCTGTGCTGTGTTGGGTGACTGACCGAGGCGGGGTGGAACAGCAGCACAGTGGTGGCAGTTCTGGGTCACGCCCAGCCCAAGCAGCAGAAGCTGCTCATGACTCTCACAGACCTCACGTTCTGGCCTTGGCTCGTGGTGGTTACATGAACAGCAGCTGAAGTCTTCTGCTCTGGGTTTGAAGCCCCGGGGGTTACTCCATATTCCCTCCTGGGTGAATTCGTATCCCATTGCACACCAGGCTCTCCTTTGGAGAAACACTGCTGTGGCTTCCTTGCTGCTGAACATGGGAACAGCTTGTCTCCTGGTTCTTTATACCCGGCTGAACCCCAGGAGATCCTGCACAACTTGTCATTGTCTTCCCCCTTGGAAGCGTTGGGCTCTTCTTTAGGGGTCAGGTTGTTTGTCAAATGGCCAGTTTGGCTTTTCTGGGGGGCTCAGGACATCGTCCGTCCTCACCTTTGCAGAGTGGAGGTCTGCCCTAATGGGGAGAGAGTTGGTTTTGGGATTATCAGCTACTTTTTTTTCCTATTCTTGGATGATTTGATGATAACACGCCGGCTTTGAAACACTCCTATGAAGCAGCTAGAGATGTAATCATGGTGAGTGGTTGTGGCTGTAAAAAGAAATCTGTGGTGACGTGTCAGTGAATTGGTAAAGGTTGAGTCAACTTTCCATGTATTTTGATTGACACATTTCTGAACAATTTCTGTACCAATTTCTATAGCAAAAACCAGATGTTGATTTCTGCAAAAGTTATGGAAATTTATAGTTCAAGAATAATCTGAAAGGAAATGACGTGTATTTGTTTAGCTTCTCAGAAAGTATTTCTGCAACTCTTCTCTGAAACTCATTTAAGAAAATATTGCAGCACAAATTCAAACAAAATGTGGTGCTTCAGTTCTGCAAGAACTGAATTTTCCCCAACTTTTCTGTTCAGATTCCAGACCAGAAAGCCTCTTCTCCATGCGATGCCATCCGGAGCGATTTTCTTGCCAGCTCCACAGGGCTGTGCATGAGATCCAGCTGGGCTGCCAGACTGTGGGGAGCAGGGACTGGCAGGGAGATGAATCTTAAGGTCTCTCTTGGAATTTATTTTTGGAGGAAGATCCTCGTTCGCTGCTCTTCTGTTTGTCTGTCGCTGCAAAGTTCATGTCCCTCCTCTCTCTCTGAAAAGGAAGAGCATCATCTTTGTAGGTCCTGCTTGTGCTGTCCTGGCTCCAGCTCTCATGGACCTCCTGGAGGACATGGTCTTCCTCCTCTTCCCTCCCATTTTAAGCCTATTGCTCCTGGGATTTAGGTAAATCCTAAGGTGAAGGGAATAAATCCCTCAGGTGTCAGTGCTGTTGTCTTGCCAAGTAGTCTGAGAGCAGCTTTGAAGGAGCCACCAAAAGGAAAAGCAGGGACCAAGTCAAAGAATAACCAGCTGGCACAGCCAGGCTGAGCCTTCAGCAGCTTGACCATCCCACGCCACTACATCTGCAGGGTCTTTTAAGTAGGTCCTGTTTGGAAAACAAAATCTGTACTTTCCTTGGAAAACTGAAATAAAATATGTATTAAATTGCTGCCTTGTGGATATTAAATAGAGCTAATTAGGAACTTGCGTGAAGCAAAAGGCTGATTATAGCCAGGGTGTTCAGAAGTAGGAGGCCACACTTCCGAGCCTGTTCTTTGCCTGCTGGGTGAGTGGACAAGGTGCAAAGGTGCCAGATGCCTCTGGATCTTTCGGTGACCTGGGGGATGTGCAGCATGGCACGTGTGTGGGCCAACAGATACCTGCCCTTCCTTCACATCTGTGTGGCTGCACAAGAAACTGTGGGATTCTCATGCAGCAGGGAGATTCTCTAACGGTGAGAACAGAGAAGTCCTGGGATAAATTGCTTGGGAAGGGTCCACAGCAGGAGACCTTCAGGACCAAACAGGGTAACACGAGCTGAGAAGGGTCCAACACTGAGATTTGCAAAAGGAGGATTTTATAGCAAAAGACTTTTAAAACCCATATGATGCTGTTGTCATTTTTTTTAATCTGAACAGGTGTCTCATTTGGTTTTTTAGAACTGTTTCAGGAAGACTGAGGGTCTTTCATATGGTAATGCTTTCATTTATCAACTATTTAAATGCCTGTTCTCCTCAGGTTTTTCCTACTGATTATGTGCCAGGCAATCAGTTTTGGGTCCCTGCTTCGGAAGGGATTTAAGAGCCGGGGGGAGGCAAAGGAGCAAGAGGCAGGTCTGAGTGTTATTCTAATTATAAGAAAATATCTCTTGGAAGCAAACGGGCAATTATGAGCAACGAATTTAAATCTGCCACTCAGAAGTTACAGTGCAACACATGCCTGGTCTTCAGAGGAGTGGGTGGGTGGAAGGTAACCTCTCCATCATCCCGGGATGAGGCTTGATGGGTGTTTTATGGCATGGCAATAGGTTTGTGGTTGGGTTTTGTTTTTTTAACTGCAGGAAAAGTGTGGGTGAAACAGAATTGGCTTTGGTTTCCACTTGAAAAACCTTCTCAGTTCAGTGGCATCACTCTGTGGGTGTACTTCAACTGTGGTTATTAACAGTTGGAGAAGCCATCAGTGTCCCCAGGCATGGTAATTGTCAGCCAGTTTGGCCAATCTCGCTGAAAACCGACACTGGGAAGCCTTGTTGGTCAGGTTGTAACCCTGTGAGGCAAAGGGAAGGTGTGGGGTGGTCCCAGTGGGTCTCCAAGTTCGTGGGTGGTGCAGAATAATCTATATTTTACACCCTGTAGTCTTAATGAGCTAAATAGTGACCTTTAAAAATGCCAACGAAGAAGCTTCAGGATGTTCAACAACATCAAAACTCTCCTTCTCCAGTATTTGATACCCACAAGGACATGGCCATGAGAACCCATTTTTAGACATCCGTTTGCAGTGTCCGGTGAGGGATGCTTGGTGCTGGTCAGCAGATCCAAGCATTTAAGAGCATCAAAATGCTTTGCACAGATAACACATCCCAAAGGTGTTTTCATTAATCTGTGCCAGCATTTGGGCAATTTTGGATGGGTGCATATGGAAATGAAAAGCTGGAAGTTTGTGGATGTTTGCCACCACTGTGTGTGGGAAGGTGCCTTGCAGACACATGAAAAACCTGTGATGTGAAGAGAGGGGGTGGATTTGGGGCTTGGACCTCAGCCAGCTGACCAGAGACCCAGCCCTGGGTGGTATTCCCCGATAAAGCAAGCTGTCCTTTTGCCACTCTTCTCTCATTTTTCGATGTCTCTGTCTCGTGCCCTGCTTTGTCCAATCATGAAGTTTTCCAAGGCTCTCCTGAGAGAGAGATTCTGTGTTCTGTCAACAGAGAAATCTCAAGGCCATCCTCTCAACGAGGCTTTTGCACTTGCTGCTCATTGCAAACGCTCGCAGCCACCCGTTTGCAGCAGCAGAGGTCAAGGCCAGACAGGTGGGCAAAGTCTTTGCCTGGACCTGATGGACGGAAAAAAGCAGGCTTGGAGATGTACAAGAACTTCTGGCACAAAGCAGCTTCACCGAGCAGCAATTATTATATTATCTCCATAAATATTTTAACTTCTCAAGCTAAGCAAGGAGGAAATAACTCTCCAGGGTGGAATTAATAAGACCAAACCTCATTAAATCTCACTAGGACAGTCTGACAAATGCTTTAATAAGACAATGGGAAGGATTCCTTTATAGCTGGTCTTTTTAATGATTTGTTTTCGCAACTGTGAAGAAGACACGTGCTAGAGGAGAGCCTGAGGGGTTACTGAAAAACCTCTGAGCACACGCATTTCTGACTGAGCTCCTGAGAGCAGATGTCACCGCTGGGCTGGCAAATGGCCAGTTAGTTAAATGGGAGAAAAAAAAAAAATCACTGTTGTTTTGATTTCAGAGCTATTTGACTTACTGGTCTGCCAAAAGGCATCAGATCTTCACTAGCACCCCAATATTCTCTGCACCGGCTGGAGTAGCTTTGTACGTGACATCCGTCCGTCCGTCCATCCATCTGTGCATCCATCCATCCACCCATCAAATCTGTATGTAGGGAGTTGAGCTGATTTCAAGGAATGTGGGAATCACCTGTATGATTTTTCCTAAAGATGAACCAAGATTTTAGGCTGTAGTTAGGTAATAAAAAATCTAACATTTAACTACACATACTCTTGCAACATTATATTCTAGCAGCCAGAGCCAGCCTGTGCCTTCATAAAGACCATTTTCCGAAAGGAGCAGGCTCCCTGCTAGGAAGAGTGTCATGATTCATGGGAAGAGCTTTTTGGAATATAGTTTGATGCTGTTTGCAGGAGACAGGGTATAGAATCCTGGAGTGCAGCAGAGAGGTAGAGGTAAATAGCACCCCATTTATTTGATGTATGGATTGCACTGGAAAAGCTATGGTGCACTATTCATACCCCTGGAAGGGAAGCTGAGTGTGGGATAAAGAGCACAGAACAGGTGTCAAATCAGTCAATGGGCTTGGAACATCCGTGGGAGTTGTGGTACGTGGTTTGGACCACTGTCAGAGGAGAAGCAGGAGTGTTGCAGATCTCACTGGGAAGGGACATTAATGGTGAATTACTGTGTCCTTGCAGTGCATCAGTGCTTGGAGCAGCAGTGGGGGTCTGAGGTCACGGGAACAGCCCCTCACTCCAGCCCATGCTCCAGCCCCAGCTCACAGCAGGGCAAATCACAGCAGGTCCCAAAAACCCTCTTAATTAAAAGCACAATCCAATCAGCCAGTGGAAGAGCACACACAGAGCTCTGTGTTCATTGGCTGCAGCTCCTGGAGGCCAGAGGGTCTTTGTCAAATCCACGAGGAGGGACAAAGCCCCCAGCTGATGGGATCAGCCGCTTCCACCGAGGCAGCAACCAGACCCCGAGAGTCAGGAGTCAGAGCAGGGCTGGGTGTGAGAGTTTGTAATTACAGCAGAGCCTCTTTGAGTGCCTGATTAATATATTGACATGTCATCATGGGCAGAGTGCTGGCAGCAGGCAGGGGCATTCCTGGGGGGAGCAGCCAAGGAGGGGGCAAAAGAAATTAGTTTTGATCCAGAATGCAATGTTATGTGTTTGCCGAGGAAATTTATCAGTTTAATACACCTTCCTTAACCACAGTGTGGACAGTGGCAGATGTATTAAATGGTAAAATAATTGCCTGGGAAAAGGGACAGATTTGGCCCTCTGTGGGGCTCTTTCCAAAGCATGATGGCAGAGGAAAGTGAAGGGTGAGGTGCCTTGACAATGAATTTAATATGCTGTATATACATACTTGTTCAGATGTGACATATCTGTGTGTACACGTGATGCCTGGAAAGATCACCATACACATATAGAGTTTATTGCTTGTTCCGAGTGAGCTGTGAGTATTTCTCTAGGGAGAACAGAGATTATCCAACTATCCAGGAATATTTGTGACTGCAATTTTTTGTTCCCATTCCAAACTCTCAACAACTATTTTCACATCTCTCCCTTAGCTCTATTGTTTATTTGCCTTGGCTGTGCTGCCTGTGCCTCCCACAGAGGGGGCCGGGTGTGGTGCTTCACCAGCTGCCACATCCATGGTCCCAGGCTGCCATCACTCTCCCTGCCTGCACAGGGCAAGGGAAAACTGGGCTTGTCAGATGTCCAAGCTTGGTCCAAAAAGCCCAGCAGCAACCCCTCTGTGGCAGGCAAGCAAGTGGAGCCAGCCCCAGGGGGCTGCGGGGTCTCATGGCATGGCACATGCTGCTCCGCTCCCTGGAAAAACAAGGGAAAATCCCAAACAGTAGAGTGAGGAAGACATCAATGTTCAGTTCCCCACAGTGAGGCAAAGGCGGTCTCCAGGAAGCCCCGATGGGGAGACTGCTCCATGGCACTCCTTGTCGCATGCTCATTCACGTGGACAAGCAGTGCCGCTCTGTCCCCGCGTGGTTCCAGGCGCTGTGAATCCCACCATTAACAGCCAGAGGGTTTGGAGCTGGCTGATCTGGGTTTTGAACATGGCCAGGCCATGGAGGAAGGAGAAGACTTGGAGGTGATCAGTGTTAAGGGTTGTGTTTCTGAGACTTTGATGTTCCCCAGACAGGGAGATCCTCCCCTCTCCTGCCTGGTCTTCTGATGGATCTCCCCATGTCCTGCTCTGATGTCAGTTTTCCTCGCTCTGACCCAGCAGTTGGATAATGGTGCTGATGAAGCAGGCTGGGCTGTGCTGGACAGTGCCAGGGCTGTGGAGGGGAGCCTGGTCCTGCTTGAACAAAGCCTCAAAAAGTGCCAGGGTCCCATGTGCGCTGCCAAATGCATCCCCTAAGCTCGAAGAGCATCCCAGTGCTTGGTTCTCATGCATATCTGCTGCAGCCCATGGAGTGCCCTGAGCCAGTCCTATCTCCATTTGAGCAGTGTCCTGGGATGGGCTGTGCTGATGAAAGAGCAACACAGCCCATGGATCCTGCGCTCCTTACACCTCTCTCCTTGCACCCAATGGTGCTACAGAGAGCAGGTGCAGGAGATGGTGGACAGGGCACCCTGCCTGGCAGATGGCTTCGACATCACCATCACCACATTGTGCATCAGCATCCGTCGAGGATCACCACGTCGTGCATGTCCCCCAGAAACACTGTGGCTGTGACAGGGAGAGGAGCAACTTTTCTTGTGTTAGACAGAAGTCATTAACCGCTGCTAATTGGATGCTCAAGAAGCCATCAAGAAAGTAATGCTTCCCTACCAAATCAGGAGTGAGAAATCAGCTCTGTGATCAGTTTCCCCAAAGGATTTTTTCTGTCAGCTCATTCTTCTTTTATGATTTAATATGGGAGACAAAGGCGGAGATAAAGGCCCTCTGGGTTCTTGCAGAGCTGCTCCAGTTGCCATGGAAATAACCCTCGTTAATCGCTTCACCATAAAACAGGAATAATTTGCTTTGGGGAGCTTGGGGTACTCGTGTTGTGCTGCTGCATGCTCGGATAACCAGTGCTGCTAGGACCACTCCTGTCCCCTGAGTCTGGGCATTACTGATGGAATGCAGGCAGCCAGGAGCATCCATCCCCATCTCATGACACCAAAAATTCCTGAGTCCCTCCCAGCAGAGTCCCATTCCAGGAGGTGTCAGCACACAGGAACCAGCTGCCTGTCAGGGGTTTGCCTGGGCAATGTGTTGTCCCAGCAGGCACTGACGGGTTGGAAAGAGTCTGGGGAAAAATGGTGCTGGTGAGCTTGGGTTTAGAGGAGCCTTTTTTTCACTGCAAATATTCTCAGCTCTGATGCTGAGTGGTTTACTCCAGCCATGCCTGGTGAGGTCAGTGGCCACAGCGCTGGCCTTGGTGTGGCTGGGCTGGGGGCAGACCAGCTGGGCTGGTGTTGGACTGGTTGGAGTGGTGTTGAACCAGTGCTGGGCTGGTTGGGTCAGTGTTGGACAGGCTGTGCCAGTGTCCATCCAGGTGTGCTGGTGTCGGTCCAGTTGTGCCAGTGTCTCACCCCTGCTGGTGACTGTCAGGAGGTGGAGGAGCAGGGCTGTGCCATGGGCAGGACTCAACAAGGCTGTGCTGGGAAAGGGGCCCTGGGTGCTTCATGCAAATCAGCTGTACTATGTAAACATTTTTAAGTGTCCTCTGTCTTGGAAGGATTTGGATTACCCTGGGAGCTTCTATTACTCCAACAGCACATTGAGCCCTGTTAATCATCCCAAACCCCTTTAACTTTAGTGCTGGGTTGGCCATACTGTTGTGGACTAGGGCACTATATAACATGCTGCAGTTCTCCGACTAGGCATCTCCAAAGCACAGGAGGGGCCACTTTTCGTACCTACACCCACTGGCTCTTGCCCTGCAAGGCAATAGTAAAGTAATTTACGATCACACTAAGGAGAGCAACTATAGGTTTTGGATTATAACCTCTTCACACTGGGGGGACATGGAGGGGACGAGGTTGTGTGTAGGGTGCAGGCCGGGGAGCCTGCTGGTGCTGCGTGGCCAGCGCTGGCACTGACGGTGCTCGCTGTGTGCCTTGGCAGGTGTACGAGAGCGGCAGCAACGTGGACCAGTTCGTGACCCGCTTCCTGCTGAAGGAGACGGCAAACCAGACCCAGTCACTGCTGAGCTCCGTGGAGAGTGCTGTGGATGCCATAGATGAGCAAACCAACCCCTCCAGGTCTGCAGCACTCCTGCTCCTCTTCCTCTCTGGTGCAGTGGGGTGAAAGGGGAGGAGGAGGATGCTTTTGTGGGGCGAGAGAAACACAGCAGACGCTGTGCGAGAGCAAAGGGGAGCTGGGGGAGTGGCTGCCTTTCTCTTTGCCTCCCTTCCTAGCTTCCTGAGAGCTCTGGGGGCTTTTCTCCACCACTCTCTACTGCAGCCCTCAGGGTCCCTCTAACACGAGTGGTGTGTGGGCAGATGCAAACAAGGGGCAGCACCCTGGTGCCGGGCTGGGCAGTGCTGGGTGCTTGGGGCTGCCTCTCTGAGCAAACACATCGGTCCCACCCAGGGCAAAGCACTGGCACCCACAGAGGGGTGGCTGTGTCTGAGGTGTGCTGGGGACAGCCTGCAAGGGCAGCTTCCCGCACCAGGGACATCCCTGCTGGCAGAGCACCTAGCGAGTGTAACCACACGGAGCCAAAAGGCGCTTGTGCACTGAGGACAGGCAACGCTGTCCTCTGCTCTCATGAGGGGACCGTCCCCATCCCAGCAGCCCAGCACTGAGCTTGGACGATTCAGAGATGATTTCAAGATTTCCCAAATGCTGCCAGGGCTAAAATACAAGCAGTACCCAGCAGCAAAGGCCAAACCTCAGCACACCCCCCCTCGGTGTCAGTGTCACTCACCTCTCCAGAGTGCCACTGTCGCCAGCTGTAACCAGGACAGGTTGTCACAGAAACTGTTTGTCAGATGCTCACGGAGCCAACCCCTTTCCTGCCATTCCTACAAGCCAGGAGGCCTAGGGATTCTTGCATGAAGATGTTTTGGCTTCCCCAAGCCGTGAACAGGTAGAGGGGCACATGGACCACAGAGAGTGAAAATCCCAGCTCCCTGATGGGACACCACTTTCTGGAACACAGTGAGACCTGGGCAGCTCTGGCAACATCTCACCAGCTTTCCTAGGAGGAATGCTGTGGGTTTCATCATCTCACATCTCTTTCTTCTCCTTATTTTGAGGCAAACCTTGTACAATAAGAAGTGGGAGCTCCTGGGAAACAATGAAGAGGAAACAAACCCAACATCAGGCAGCACAATTGGAGCCCATGAAAGACTTTCCTGGCTTTTATTTGCTGATGTGTGGGCCCAGATCATAATGGGGAGTATTGTAGTTGTTTTCTAATGAATATAATAGCCAAAAAGAAAAATAAATCCCACAAAAAAATTATCTCCTGCATCTGCATGAAGACAAAGAGGTGGCCTAAAAAGCACGAAAATAAAGGGCTGTAGAACACAGTGTGGTGGCAGAGGTCCAAGTTTGAGACACCTCATTAAATTGTGACTAAAATAAATCTCTGTCTGTTTTCTCCTAATTTCCTGCCTATTGATGGGGGATTATCCAGCAGCAGTGGGATTATTGCACAGCCTGGAGCAAAGGGATGTTCCTGCCACCTTCATTGTTGTTCTTCCTTCCTTATCTTGGAGATGTTCTTTGGGACAAGATCTGCACATCACATTCCTGTGTGTGTGGTGGTGGAGTCCACACTGGCTGATTTTTGGGGTAACAGGGGAAAGGGCACCCAGCAGCTGTGCTTTGGAGGAGCCGGGTGCCAGGGGAGGGACAGGAGGGCAGGGACCTGCTGGTGTGGTGCCCAATGGCTCCGGGGCACTCAGCATGTTGTCTCCAGCAGGGAGCTGCTTGACTAACAAAAGATGCCAAGAGGAGCCAGGGCTCCCAGGCATCTCTGTCAACAGTCAGCTCACACAGACCTGCTCTTGCTGGAAGGAAATGCTGGAAACCCTTTGTGTTGCTCAGCCTCTCCCTCTGTGGCTCAGGCTTCCTGTCAGTGGAGCAGAAAGGAAAGAGAGGGTCATTCTTCCCTAAGCCCGTTCCCATCTCACACACATGAATGGCAGCTGCAAGCCCTTGTGAGGATGGCAGGTCTCAGCATTCCTTCTGGCTTGCAAATAAACGAGGTCCTGGGAAGTCCACCAAGGATCTGCGGCTGGATGGTGACTATGGATGCCCCATTCGTGGAAGAGTTTGAGGCCAGTTTGGATGGAGCTTTGAGCAACCTGCAGGCCAAATGGGCTTTGTAGACCCAGAGAAAGAAGCATGGTGGGGGAAGGCTACAGTGGACGTGTCTCCATTCTCCAGGAGAACTGCAGCTGCCTGTTGGTGGGATGCAGTGCCAGGCGTCTCTGGCCCTGCTCATGGGTAGCCATTCGGGCGTGGGCAGCCTGTGTGACAGCAGCTTGTCCTTTTGGAAGTCACCAAAGCCATTGGACTGCAAAATCAGCCCCAGTAAGGTGCAACCAGCTGGCTGTGCACAGCTACAGGGGCCTGAACGCCCCATGTTGCAGGTGTCTGTCTAGGGCAGAAAAAGTCCCTGAGGGCTGCTGGTGGTGCCAGGAGGGCTGGGCCGTTCCGGACACAGGAAAGAAAAGTGACAGCTGCTGGGAGCAGCCCACTGATGTTACTCTGTTCCCAACACACTCCCCACACTGGGTGATGCTGAAGGATGGTGAGGGAGGGAAGCCTGCACTGCCTGGGCACAGTGTGGGCACTGCTGCTTTCCAAGGGGTCTGGCATCATCGGCAGAGCTGCCAGAAAGGATGGATGCTCCAGTGTTGGCTGCCGGGGGCTGGCTCAGGCCACTCTGTACGTGCCCAGCTCTGCTGTCCTGACACCCTGTGTGCTCTCTGGTTGCAGGCACTACCCCAGCAAGGATGGCCACAGCATGAGTGACACCTGGTACGACAACCCTGTGCCCAGCTACCCTCCCAGCACCTGGATGGTCTCCAGGGAGCACGGGAAGAGCTTCCAGACTGGTAAGTGATGGCTGCCTGGGATGGCTCGGAGCGCTCAGGTCCCAGCAGCAGCACGGGGCTCTCAGGGGGTGCCTGCAGGTGCCTCTCGCTCCATCACTGTCTCCTGACTCTGCGCAGGTTCTCCTGATGCCAAGGCAGAGGGGCTGGAGGGGCAGATCAACAGGCTGGCCAAGCTGATTGGCAAGCTGGAGGACAAGGTAAGGGCCAGTGTTTCCCTGTGTGGGGCTGTCCTGCCATTTCAGGGACAATTCACGGACCATGAAAAGGTGACAGCTGTTTTGGAGCAAGGACTAGGATATGGTGTTGGGGATGTTGGCTGCACTGGGAGCACAGGGAGCTTTAGCAAGGGTCCTGACTAGAGGGCGTGAAGGTGCAAACGGCTCTCAAAGCCATCCCCTGCAGAGAAGGGGGCACAGACATTGCAAGTGCTGGGAACAGAAACCCACCAGGCCGGGAGGGACACGCAGCCTCAGCCAATCTTCCACCCCCTCCGCTTCTTATTCCCCTTTTCCCAGACCCTCTGGTTCGACCTGCACCAGCGGCTGTCAGACAGCGAGAGCACGGCTTGCAGGGTGAGTGTGCCCGACCACTGCCCCTGAGTGCTGGGGTGCCCTGGCAGCACAGAGCCACACTTGGGGGGTCACTGTGCTTTTGGGGTCTCACATGTCGCTCTGTTCCGGGGGCCCGGCAGTCCCTGCTCCTGGTGCGGAACGAGATGACGGTGTCACACAAGCACCTGGGCGAGTTCTGCGGCTCCCTGAAGCAGTACCTGAAGAGCGTGGCCGGGGAGCGGGACTGCTTCCAGTGGGTACCATCAGCAGCTGCACGTCGCGGGGCTGGGGAGATGGGGGGCTTGGGGAGGGCCAGAGAGTGCCCAGCTGCCTCTGCAGCAAGGGGCGCCCCCCTGACAGCTGGGATTTGGGAGGTAGTCATGCTCAGCCACCAACACCCCTTTTGAATGGGCTGGGAAGTGCTGGGGAGAGGGGGCTACCCCTACCTGGGCTGCTGGGGCTGGGTCACCTCTCAGTAGCCCTATAGCACACCTGTGGCTGCAGAGGTGGGAGGGATGCCCCATACTGGGGGCTCACCCCCTCTCCCTGTTTCTGCCAGTGTCACTGCAGTGAAGCTGCCCGATGGGGTCACCTTCATCGTCTATGAGTTCTGGGAGACCGAGGAGGACTGGAAGAGGTAGGGGAGAGGGTGCAAAAAGCCTGTGTTGGAATGCTTGGGCGTGGAGGGCTGTTAGAGCAGCTGAGATCCAAGCTCTGTCCCCTGCCTGATGGCAGGACCAAGGACTTGTCTGTCCTGGGGCTGTCCCTGTAAATGGGACAGGGGACTTGGGGTGGGTCTCTCTACACCTCCCACCCGGGGATGCCTTTGGAAGTGGTGATGGGAGGTCTCACTGTCTTGAACCAAGGCAGGGTGCTCTGCCCAAGGGAAGGTGAGCAGGATTGCCGGCACCCAGTCCCTGCCAGACCCCATGGGGTTGTGAGGGGCTGGGATGGTGTTTCTGTGGGGTGCTTGGTGTCACCCACTTTCTCTCACTGGGGTGCAGGCACCTGCAGAGTGCTACCTGTAAGGGCTTCCAGCACGTCAAGGTGGATACACTGAGCCAGCCCGAGGCCATCTCCAGCGTGGCCGTGCCAGGTAGGAGGGTGACTGCGCCAAAGGGTGGGGACAGGGACCCCTGGGCAGCCAACACCTCTCCAGCTGTTGGGGAGCAAGGGTGGGAAGGGGGCATGGGGTGGAGGATGGCACGGGCTGACGTGGCTGGGCTGGGAGGGGGGTGGGGG
>VZRJ01008451.1:306-20961 GCA_013397565.1 Ptilonorhynchus violaceus
GTTTTGCCATTAGTACAACCACTAGTCATCTATTTTTGCCCCGATACGAGGCGCCATTTTCTCTCCCAAAGATCTCGGATCTTGTCTCTATTTTGGGCAGGGTACACTGGACCCCCCGTTCCCCGTGGTCGCTCACCTTCAGTCCTGCTGAAGGGCTTGCGGACATCCTTTCCTGCTTCCTTTCAGCAGCACATTTCGTTCCACAGGGCTCGCCGACCGGCTGTGCAGATAGGCAGATACTTTTTCCTCACACGAAGGCACCATTTGTCAGCATTCCTAGCACGGACCCTGCCGGCGCACACAAACAACACTGTACACAAGCAAAATCCACTTTATTGAGAGAACATGCGGTTTATATATGATAACACAGACAGGTAACAATCAGTCTCATTCCTTATATGGTATTCTTTTGGTCACCTAACCAATCACACATCTCAGTCCTTATATGGGTTTATACAAGCTCGCTGCTACTACATTGCCAGGGGCTATTGCCTCCACAGAACCTAGTCCTAAAGCTTGGATGACAGTCACAGAAAGCTCAACGGATCAATAAACTCAACGATGAGAGATACCGCATAGTCAGTTTAAAGTCAAACCAAGGAGATCATCTTACTTGAGTTGCCTAAACTAATGAGAATCCCACAGTTTGGGACAGATCCTGCAAAAGACTTACTACATACATAAAGATCTCATTCTGTATAGTGTATCTTTTTGATGCTTTATATCCACGTAATCCTAATGAAGAGGATCTTCTCATATGCTGTGGTTACTGCTTCTGTGGAAAATTTCATTGTAGAAAGCAGGTTTGCACAACCATCTTGAGAAATAGGATAGTGGAGAAAGCTATATAGGGATACTTCTCCGCACTTGAGTATCCTGTCTCATGAAGAGTACTGGGTACTACAGACATCAGTTAAAGGAATCATGAAAAGTCCTGTTTTAATTCTGATTTCAGTTATTAAGCAAAAATTGATTCTGTTTCATCCCAGCTACTACTTGAGAAATTTCACACAATAAAAAGAAATAATATCATTTGACTTACATGTTTGTACAATGTACAATTATAGTGGGATTGTAGAGAAGCTTTTTGAAATAATCTGAATTATGTTGGAGCTCTCTTTCTTTCTCAGAGGTGAGTGCAAGAAAAGGAGAGGAAGCTGCAAGGATCTCCTTTCCAGAGCTTCCTGTCTTGACTAGCACCAGGTGACATTTGTGACTGAGCTCAAGGAGAAACTTTCGAGAAGAAGGTTGACTTCTCAGCTGTGGCAGTCTCACAAGCCAGAGAGACTCTAAGGGTCCTGGAGTACACAACAAATACCAAACAGTTCTGTCCTATGAATATTTATAAATTACTTTTATGAATGACAATTCATAAAAGTCATAATGATAACTCATAAAATTTACCATACTTTTGCCTTTGTCCACTTACTCCCAGGTCTCTCTGTAATTAGCTGGAGGGTCCTGCAATGAGGGAATACTTTTGGGATGTTCAAACTTGAGGCAGGGTCTCCCTGTCCTCCACGCATGAGGGCAAAGACTTTATGATGCTTTTCATGTGTTTGAATGGAGGCCCTCCCTGCATAGGTGTTGCCTCTGATGTATGCTGGACAACATTCCAACCTCTTTATTTTCTTAGATTTCCCCTGTTGCAATTCCTTTTGACACAAATGATTGTCTACAGGGTTTGCTCCCATAATAGTTGTATCTTCACTAAAATAGTTCACCTACTAATTCCCCAGACTAGAGATCCTATACGTGTTCTCTAATGCGCACAATAATAATACAAAAGCAACTCTCCCATTAGCCTAGCAACAGTCAAATTATACCTAATATATAAAGAAAAATGGCTTAGACTTCTAGGCTTTACAAAAACAAATCCTTAGAGTAGATTTAGTCACTAAATGCTCTGAAGCTGCAGCTGAACAAAAAAAACAATTCAGTGGATACAGAGCAGAAGAAGGGAAAAATAGAAGTCTCTCTTTAACCAGTAGTAACACAAACAATAGCTACTCTGTGAGACTGAAGAGCTTTCATTGCGTGATATGAAAATACAACTTATTCTTTCTGCTTATATTCAGTTCTTGGTGAGACCACTTGTCTGTCTCTTCCCCTCTCCTAAGATTCCCACAAAATGGACCATTTTTACTTCACATTTACTAATTCATTTAATTTCTGGAAGAAAAGACAGTTCTGTCAGTTGTAATATCTCTTCAACACTCAACAACAAGCAGACGGCCTGGAAAATATACATTATGCAACAAGTCAACCATTTATAATGTTTTAAAAGTTACTTCCCTTCTGAGTTCTCTAAAAAAATATGAAAGGCTGCTAAAACAGAGAGAAATACATCCTACCACTGAAAAAAGCAATGAAAAAATGCCAGCAGTAAACTTTAATTTCAACTCTCAGCTGCTATAACCATCAGTGGGTGAACAGCAAATCTTTGTGTTGCAAAGAACTTGGTCAAAATTTTTTTTCTTAGCGTTTTCAGCACAAGGATCTAAAGAATGCTGTTCCTTATAGCAACCTTTCCGTTCAGTCCAGTGAGATTTTTAAATACATCTATGTGAAATGCTAAGCTTCTATCTTGCAGGAGGTGGTAGGCTTTTTTTTTTAATGTTTGTGGGAGTTTCATAGGAACCTCTAAGTCTCATGGGTAAGCACTGTTAAAGTCAATGCTCTCTGGCTAGCTTTGGCATCAGATTTATGAAACCAAAACTGGGGTCAGACTCATTGAAAACCTGCAGTTTCTCTGAGTTTCCTCTCTGCCAAGCTTTCTTTGCTAAATGCAGAACTCAAAACAGACTAAAGACTTCTTGCAGCCCTGGGGAGCTCTTGGCTGGTAGATAGAGGAGTGAGCCCAACCTCCTTCCTCTCTCTCCCAGTCAAAGTGTCAGGATTGGATACAGATGTACTGCACTGCTGTCCTGGAGTGATTTATTCTGATAATTTATTCCATGATCCTCTGCTTATGCCCCAAAAATTGTTATTGTTTCTCATTCTGCATACCCTTTTTCCCCCTTTCCCGTCTTGGGAGTATCACATGACCGCAGCCAAGATACTTCCGGGTTTGGGGGGCACTGAAATGTTGCTCACTCCCTTCCGGTATGGGGGACTGGGATGTCAGATGCACTCTTCTGGGTTTGGGGGAGGCTGGGAAGAGGCTCCCTCTTTTTTGTCTGGATTGGGAGGCAGGAAGTCCTGTCTTCTTCTTATGGTTCCGGGATCAGAGGCATTGGAGGTGTGTTGGAGAGAGAGAGCAGAGCTGCTTGGTGTTCTGCCGGACTCTGTGGTGCCCTGCTGCATCCTGCTGTGCCCCACCGTGGTCTGCCGCAGTGGCTGCTGCTTGAGAGTTGGTCTGGGGCAGCCCCCCACCAAGTCCTGTGTTGCTGTGTGGCTTTTTTTCTCCCACGGCGCTGAGCCACGGGGTTTTCTCTGCTCGGCTGACTTGGGTTTCAGCCCAGACAGAACACTTTTTTTTTTTTTTCCTTTTCCCCTCGATCGAAGAAGCTGGAGCAGTGTTTTCTTTGCCTGCTGCGAACTGGACTGAACAGATTGCTTCTCCAGAACCAGTGGAAGAGAGATTGCCGAAAGGGGAGCAGCTGCGCCTGGTCCCAAGCCCTGGGAAGCCAAGCNTCTTTGGACCACTTGTGGGAAGAGATGCATTCCTCCTACACTGCTTCCACACTCTGGACACTTTTTTGGGAGGGGGGGTTGTTTCTGGGGGGGGGCGGAAGTGGGTTCCAATGGTTTAGTGCTTAACAGGTATTTATCTTTTATTTTCCCTTGCTTGGTGGGCGGGTGTTCTGTTTATTAATAAACTGGTTATTTTTTTCCACTTTCATCTATTGGTATTCATTTTCTATTGGTGCAAAGGGGGTTTTTTGGAACCCTTTTAAGAGAAAGACTCAGTCCAAAGGGTTTCTCTCCTAAATTTGTCTCAAAACTGAGACAACCGCCTTTCAAGTTCCTGCACTAACTTGGGAGTCAAAGAGATGAAATTAAAAGTCAGCACAATGCAGAAGTGAAGTGAGGTCATTCTGTTATACTGGGGCTGGTCCGATGGCCACCAGACAGGAGAAAAAGTGGAGTGAAGTCAAGCTATGCTTGCTGAACAGACAGCTCACCCCTGCAGGACAGCAGTCTGAAAGGTGGTTCAGGCACAAGCTTTTCAGCAAATTCTACTTCTGTTGTACCAGGAAATGCACATATGATCAAAGTACTCTTCAAACACTGGGCCAAATTCTGAGCCCAGTTTTACAGAACATATCCAGAATAACTTCTTAAGCCAGTAGAGCTGCTGCTGCTTAATATCAGTATCAACTTGGCCCAATGCGATTTGGCTAAAATTGCTGAAATTATGGCAAAATATGTAAGTGAGGAATGGGGTTAGTCTCTTAGCTCTTTTTTTCAACGGTTTGCTTTTTCCCTTTTGGCTGCTGCTTTCCATTTAATTATGCCAGGCTCTAAAATGCGTTCTCAATGGCAAGCCAAGATTTTGAGTAATTGCAAGGAAGAGAGGATTTCTTGTTCCGACACACACATTAGCTAATTTTCTCTGGGTTCTGATACTAACTATCAGATTCCACCACCCCACCCAGTCTCTGGGCTGGGTTGGTTTTTTTTCCCCTTGTTTTCCAATTGCAAAGCAGACATCTGGCAGCTCTCTGGTATCAATAGCTGATACACTCAGTCTGCTTACTGCACTTGGCCATTTCTCTGTGGGAGGTAGGGGAAGAGGCAAAAGGAGCTGCGGTTTCATATTCAAGCCCTTATTTTTATCCTATGTAATTCCATAGCGGGATCTTTTCTTCCTCCTACCATCCTTAGGCTTGTGCTGTTTATTATCACTGAAAGACCAAGCTAGCAAAAAAGGCTTACCCTGCCTTTAAAATCAGGGAAATTCTCTCTGGTTTTCCTTTTGCAAATACCATTTGTTTCTTCTACTCTTAAACCTCAGGTGAACTCCTGCTTCTCCAGCAGCCTCAGAAGCAAGGGCTACCTGAACTGGCAGAGGGTGCTCGATTCAGTGCTGCCACCTGGCCTGCCTGATGCTTGCTGCCTTGGAGATCACAGCAATTGGAGAAGTGATGTGGAGAGCACCTGCCATGCTGTTTTTCTGTGGGAAGAGTCCCCAAGGGACATATTGGCATGTGGGAAGGGGAGGGGAGAAGAGAAGCATCACATGACTTTATCTGACATAATTTGCCCTGTTTGCCACTTGAGTTCTTGAAGGAAAATAGAACACAGCCCTCCTTGACTTCAAGCTTTCACCTTAATATTTAATAATGATTCATATTACTGTGATGTTGATTAAGACTGAGTAAATATATACTACACATAAATTATTTTACTCTGAATCAACAGACACCTTTTTATTTTCCCCAGTAATGATCATCATTAGCCTGGAATGTTTCTCATCCTTATAATTTTTTAATAAATTGAAATTATTTTTGTTGCAAAATTATCCCCATGTGCCCCTGTGTAATTTTGAATATTAATTCATTCCTATTCCCATATCTGTGACAATCCTGCCTGAAGTCATTTAGGTTCATATGAGAATGATCAGATTTTATTCTTATATAAACTATAGAGTCTTCTTTTGATGCATTTCTGCATTTCAGCTTCAACACTGATGCTGATACAAAATAATAGTCAAGACACCAAGTGGTCTGTGTAACGGCCTAACTTCATGTGAGACTTCCTTCATTCTCCATCACAAAACATGTGCCTGATAGGCTAGAAATGATTTTGATACTTAGTTCCAACTATGCAGGCTTGTACACATAATCAATACATATCTCTTTCATGTTTGCATTTTATATTTACCCTACTGTCTTTATTCCTGCTCAGTTACACTGCAATAAACTACTCCTTGATATTTAAGAAAAATAGGAAGTACTGAATGTCACCATTGAGCAGACTTGTGTCTCTGCAAGAATAACAACTATGATGTGTCATCATCAGATAATATCTTCAAGTAATTTTGCGAATAATACTGATAATTCAGCCTCAAAACTGCATTTTTCAATTTCTAAACAAGCCTTCAAAATGTTTGAAGTTGCTGTATGAATACGTATTATAAAGCTTTAGTACCACAGAATATCTGAATATATAAATATGAAAAAGAAAACAAAAGAAAAATTAAAATGCTTTAAAAATAGGCTCAACTGATTGAAAACTCTGGCTAGAAACTTCTGCATTGTATACTAGGAATGCACAGTAGCAGTGAGCATAGGATGTTGAAGATGTGCCATTAGATTTTAGCCATGTAATCTCAGTTAGAGACTGTCAGCAGCTCTTAATATATCCTATCAAAGGATCCTCCTAGAATATGTAGAACAGGCTTGGTGAGTAGACGCACAAAAAAAACAAAAAAACCTGCAGCCCACAGTTCTGGCTTCACTGCCAGTGATAGTAATTATCTTCACTGTTTCCTTTAAGCTCTGTCACAGGGCAGGACAGTGAGGGTGGGCAAAGAAAGGCTTTAAGCAGAAAACTGAAGAAGAGGCAGAGTTCAACAGTGTAAAAACAATACTTTTGTGGCAGTTTCTTTTGTCCTAAGCACATTACTGGTTCATTTTAAGAAAGGTTAACATAACATTCAGGCCAGCCAGAGAAAGGACGTTCAGGTTCTGCAGCAGCAAAATTGGTCTGATACCAGACTAAGGGCAGGTTTCTACCAGCATAGCAGTTTATTTATCCAAATCACTGTTCCATTAGGACCATTCTAAGTTTCAGAGGCCATTAGTGCTACAACTGCTGCTCATTTATCCTGCTCATTTATCCTGCTCCCTGCTACAAGTCTCTGTAAGGAGGTCCTTCCTCATTGTGTTGCATGAGGGCAAATTACTGCTTCTGTCTGCAAAGAGTAGGCAAAGTTACACTTGACCTGTCTGTCTGGTGTGTCACCTCAGCACACAGATGGAGTTTAGCCAAATCTATCATCACAGATGGACGGTGTACACTAGTGATGATCTGTATGTCAGATTATTGTACTGCTTTATTTTATGGCTTCCTACATTAGGATGACTAAGCCCTAGAGCATGGAAAGTGCCGCTGTCAGTCTTAACTCAGAGTGAGCAGTCTCAGCACATCACAGCGATCTTGAGGGATGGGTGTCGGCTCATTTTCAGAGTTTCCATTGATTTTAAAATTGTCTTGATGACCTACATATCTGAGGAACAAATTGGGGAAAAAGGATTTGTTTCTCCATGTAAGCCTAAGCACCAAATGAGACGTCCTCACCCTCACCAAAAGTATAGGCTGGAGTCACAGCATCCTCGTGCTACAATTGTTGTGCGTTTCACACCCCTTTCACTTTACCTAGTTTAGTTTCACTTTAACTTTAAGTCAGTTACATGAGGGAAAAATCAGTAAATTCATTTTAAAGGCAACTTCCATTCTAGTTATTTTTCTCCAGAATTGCTTTTTAAATGGATCATTTCTGTCCCATGAAACTTCTGTCCCCCTCAGCTTTTCTTAAAAGTGATCTCCTATATGTTTTAGATGCAGTCTGACTTGTTTCTTGCTTCTACAGAAGTTTATCACATGTTGAGCATTGGCTAAGTAAGAAAAAGAGAGACTTAGCAAGAGAGTTGTAAGCACTTATATTTTATCTCACATTTGGGACAGACAAAGTGCATGTATATGATTGGTTACTATGGCTCTGCCGATGTGCACTAACTCGTCGAGCCGTAGTAAACTTGGCATCTGTCTGAGCCCTCAGGGTTTATCGACACACAAAAGCTGTTGGATTTAACCACACCATTAAAGTGCAACATTGCCCTCAAGGACAGATGCAGTCAGTTTGATATAAAAGTATGTAAACCCGTGGAACTTGGTCCTGCAGGAGAATAGCAGTAAGCTAAAGGTACATAAAGTATCTTTATACACTACTATAAGATTACCTATAGGAGAATACAACAGCATATCACCACTTTACACAATTAAATCAGTGAAAATACTGTGTGGAAACCAGGCTTGAAGTAATACAGTACCCTTGCTGTTGTTAAAATTATAACTGAACACATATTTCAAATCCTCCCAATTCTGTGGTGTGTGCCATTCAGCAGGGAAAAAAGAATTCACCCAGATTGCACATAGGAAAAATGTGTGGGGTGGGAGGGAAACACATAAATGGTAAAATGCTGCCAAGAGTCTTGTGTGAGAGATATTAAACCTTTCTGTTCAAGTAAGAAATTGTGCATTAAAAATTCAAGAACTGGAGAACAGGAAGGAATCTGGAAAAAAAGTCACAGTAAATTGCTAAGCTTTCTGCATAATGTGTTCATTTGTTAACTCATGACAATTAGGTGACTTTAGGAAGATGGAAAGTATGACAGTAACATGATAGTCAGCAAACAAGTTTTTCTAGGATTCTTGTAGGAGCTTGATTTCAGACTTGGAACCCATATATAATGTATTCACTGTTTTACAGAGGAGCAAGGGAAAACGTGAGCCTTGTACATGCATTAGTAGATAGACCTAAAATCTAATGTGGAATATATATTACATGTTGAATATATGCATAGAATGAGGTATATGGGGAAATTCTTTATGGTGGAGGGACAGCATTGCTCCTGGAATGGATAATAAATTACAGACCATTTCTTTTGACATGATTTAGGATATTGCAAATATCTTCTATAACATAATCTGCTGTGTCAAACAAACTGGTAAAATATGTAGGGCATACTCTTTTGTCCTCTGGGGAAAATGTGGGGTCTGAATTTCAGTGTCAAAGAGGTTCCTTCCAAGGCTGGGTCTTCACTGTCAAATGCAAAATGACAGCCACTGTTATAGAACAAGTGGCCATCCTTCATTGGTAATGCGTGACTTCATGTTGCTGTATTTTCTTTTCACTTCCATGATGTATTTATGTATTAGAGTCTATTGGGGTTCCGTGGTGACATTTTGGTAGCAGATGGACTGCTGGGGTGTGTGAGAGACTGAAATGTTAAGGGTCAATGACTCAAACAGTGGGTACTTTGCTGAAGCCAGGTTTGCAATCCCAGTATCGCAGCCAAAAGGGAGAAAGAGAACTTCTGGGTGTGCAATGAAACCTCTGATCTGCATAAGAACAGTCCAGGTGCAGAAGGGGTGAGCACCCACCAGGGGATGACCGTGACAAACCAACCTTTACTTAGCAACAAGCTGGGTTTCAAGCCAAATGGGGGGAAAGAAAGAAACCCTGTGGAGATAGCATAGTGCTTTTTGCCATGCCAATGTCCTCCCTTACACAACTGGCTCAGGTGTAAATCTACCTCCTGGGGGATTTATCGGGACATTAACATTCACGCATAGCCCTGAGGGTTTTCATCCCTTCTGATGGGGCATACCTGGCTCAACTACACTGATGTGAGAGGCAGCTGTCATGTCTTAGGAGGAGTCATAAACCATCAAATACCTTCCAAGCACCTCCAGACTAATTTCTGGGGCCTTCCACCAGAGGACTGCATATGATCCACAGTGTTGCAACAGATACGCAGTGTTGCAACCATATTAAACTTTCCCCTAGGGGAGGTACCTGGGCATTCACACCTGAACATATATTAACCCATTGAATTCTCTGTTTCGGGGGCTTCCACCACCCCAGAAAGATCANTATATATGTGTATATATATATATATATATATATTTATATACTTGTATGAAAACATCAGCCATTCAGTGTCGTTTCACTCTAATCCACCACAAGTGATCTATTAACAAGAACATAAGTTACCCTTGCCTTCAAGGATGGGTTGTAACAGCATAGCTTCTGTGAGAAGACTCCAGAAGGTGTCGCCATGTTGGACAGAAGGAGTTCCAGATGGCTCCAAGGTTGGCCAGTTGCTGACCAAAGCTAAGCCTGTCCATGATTTTGGTATCAACTCTGTAATGACATATTTAAGGAGTGGTAAAAAAAGCTGCACAACAGCAGCTGGGACATAAGAGTGAGAAAATGTGAGAGCAAGAGTCCTGCAGATACCAAGGTCAGTGAAGAAGAAGTGGGAGGAGGTGCTGCTGGTCCCAAAGCAGAGTATGATGCAGCCTATGGTGAGGCAGCTGTGCCCCTACAGCCCATGGAGGTCCACAGTGGAGCAGAGATCCACCTACAGCCCCTGAAGAAACCCATTTTGCACCAGGTGGATGTGCCATGAAGGAGGCTGCAGCCCATGAAGAGGAGCTACACAAAATGAGGTTTTCTGGTAGAAGCTGTGACCCTGCATGGGACCCACGCTGGAGGAGGCACTCCTGAATGACTGCACCCCACGTTAAGAACCCATACTGGAGAAATTCTTGAAGAATCCCCACAGCCTGTGGGAAGGACCCACTCTGAAGCAGTTTGTGAAGGACCATATTCCATGGCAGGGGCCACACAGGGAAGAGTGTGAGGAGGAAGTCACAGAAACAAAGTGCTATGAGTTGACTGCAACCCCTATTCCACATTCTCCTATACTGCTTGAAGGGAGGATGTAGAAAAGGCGGAGAGAAGCTGAGCCTAGGAAGAAGGGGTTTAGTTCTATTCTTATGTCTCACTGTATTAGTCTGTTATAATTAATTGGCAATGTATTAAATTAATTTCTCTGAGTCTATATGGCTCCTGATGGAGCACTATGTGGTAAGTGACCTCCCTGTCCTTAGCTCAACCCATGAGTTTTTCACCATATTTTCTCCCCCTGTCATCTTGATGGAGAGAGAGTGATAGAGCAGATGAGCAGGCTGGGGGGGCACCTGGCAGTCGGCCAAGGTGAACTCACCACAGAGGGAGTAGTGTTAAAGGACAGATTCTCATATGACTTTATCTTTTCTTATATTAACAACCATCTCAAATAGTAAAATGCCACTCAAGTGTAACAGAAGCAATAGAAAGAAGAACCTTCATCTGCCAGAGTCACCCAAATTTAGCACCAATTTTTTTCAGAGTACAAGCATCAAAGTTCTGATTTTTTTTTTTGTCATAAGATATTTAGTTTTGTCATTAGATTTCAAAATCACAAAATGCCCTCTAATTCTTCTGTACTAATATATTTAGCACTACTAGAAGAACACAGATTCACACACCCCAAAAAAAAGCCAAAGCAAGGCACAGCAGTATCAGGACACACTGTAGGAGACTGTTCCTGGAGAAGTGATGCACTAGTTTTTTGTGTTGATTGTGCAGATACACACAAGCACCGAATCAATGGAGTGGAGACTTTCCCAGAGATATTACATCCAGAAAGAGTTATTTGCTGGGCATTTCATAAGGATGAAAGCAGCTACAGCCAAAAACAGTATCTGATTGTTACACCGGTGTGGAACTGGCAGTCCCTCTTCAGGCGTTTTCTTACCTAAAGAAAGGAATATTGAGAAGACTGTTAAATTACTGAGCATTACCTCTTATAGTGGTACTCCTCATATCCCTGGAATTAAGAGGGACTTAATATTTATAATTACATATCTGCAGAGTTTGAGGCTTCTCTAATTCCAACTTACTTTAGGTGTATCGAAGACTGTTTGCTTAGCAAACACTGCCTCTCAACCCCAGGCTAGCATCCAGCCTGCTCCCAGCCTAACGTTTCCTTTTGCCTGTAGCCTGTGACACTGTGTGATGCTCAGGATATAAAGGTACCCTCATCAAATGAAAATGGCTTAGAAGGAGGTGATGGCTATACTGGACATCATTCTCACATGATATAAATGGCAAAGAGAAGATGCTCTGAAGTTTCTGCAAAGTGAGCCGAACTTCCCCACAAACTATCCTAGTACCTGGTGTTACTTACTTCCTAGATGGCCACAGCCCATGCTACCCTCACTTAACACATTGAACAAAGTATAGTTCATATAAGGAAAAATGACCACATACAAACTCATCCACTGTCTCAGCCATGCAATAAAATGTGCTAACATAGTAAGTTTCAGCTTTCATGACAGAGAACATTATTTTACCTCGCCTTTTAAATAACCACACATAAAATCGCCTATCAGTGATGCATAATAGACATGGTAACTCAGTCTTGTATCTGAACCATGTGTTAGGTCTAATATATCTGTTGGCATGCGCAGATACATATGAACTTTATTTTAGTTCTTCTTTTACTGTTTTTACACCTATTTATGTCACTTGAGTTCAATTCTTTCAAACGTAAGAGAAAGAAAAGTCAACTCCATAGATCTGAATAACATGTACCTTTAAAAGTGCAATTTCACCAAACACTTCTGGTGTAAATGAATCGTTTGGTTGATTATAGACACCGTTGCTGCACTATGGCACACAAGATAACCACAGCCTAGTAGCTGTATCTTTCTATTTTTAGTTCATTTTCATTAAAACTCCTACGTCAAATAGTTGCAATAATAATATAAAAGCATGCATTTATGATGCATATCCAGCAATGGTAACACACTGACCACACAGCAGAGCAGGGTACTTCAGCTATAAAATTGCATTTCATACAAGAGCTTTTACAAAACACAAGTTTATAGAATATGTAGAATAACAAATGAACCCATAAGGCCGTTAGGTATGATAAACAATATGAAACATCCCTCTGGAGTGGGATCCACAGTTTTGAATTAGGTGCTTTCTGCTCTGTAGATACTGTCAAGGGAGCCAGAATCTCCCTGAGAGGACAATTTGGACATCTTGTAAATTGACCAAGCGAGTAGGAAATCACCGTGACATCCAGTGTCAGGGCTGTAGGCAGGCTCCTCCTCATGTTCCATCTCTGAGGCTGGCTTTAGCGAGGAGGTGAAACTATGCTTGTGTATTATTGGTAGGCAACAAGGGATGAAGACATCCTGTCCATCCCTGTAACTTCTTGTTTCCTACTCCTTGTAACAGTACAGAAGCTTTCTCACCACAGTACAACAGTTTCATTCTGGTACTGAATGCTTCAGCTATCAAAGAGGTAACATGGTGCTGTGCAGAGATAGGGACCCTGTGCTTTCACCAAGCACAGAGCCCTGCTGTTGCAGCTTGCAGCCTCCTTCCTCTTGACTAAAATTCTGGAAGACAATGATGACAATCATCATTCTTCTTTCTTGCTTTGGATACACAGGAGTGGGAAATTACATTGCAAGCTTTCTCAGGCTGCGAGAAGGACTGAACAGAAGTCTCCCACAAGCTGACTGAATGCTTTTGTTATCCAATGAGTGGTGGCTGCTCCCTTCTCTCCTGAGACAAACAAATTGATCACATCAGCATTTAGATGAGAATCTGATCCTGACAGTAAGGAGTCACATATATTTGGAGGGTAGCACACTGGTGGAGTCGTGCATCAAATCAGGCAGAAACACAGAGCTCAGCTGCACTGAGAGCTGCAAAAGGACCTCTGAATCAGAGCTCTGGTCACACCATGGACTTTTAAGTCAAAGAAGGATATGTCCAGGTCTAAAATTGAAAGACAGTGTGTAGGGACTTCAGCTTTACACTTTCATGGCATAGTTCCACCCTAGTTCTACATTAGCCATGAAAGCCCTTTACTTGGCATAGTTCATGCTTTCATCTTAATGCAGATAAGTGGATCTTCCAATTAGGATGAATCACTGATTTTTTTCAGATATTTGACCTTTTTAAAGTAAGATTAAAAAAAGCTAAGTAGAGAATACGACATGTTTCTATCAGACTTATGTTTTATATGCATACTCAAACATATCAGGAACATTAGGACAAAAGTAACCTCTGATGTCTTGGTGATGTTGTAGCCATTGTCCTTCTAAAATGGGGGATGTTCATCAGATATTCACTGAAGAAAGAGGCTATGTCAAAATAGGCACATATAGGAAAATATTCTTATTTTCTTTAAAAAAAATAGAAAGGAGCAGAAAAGTATTCTTAATTAACAGAATTCTTAAACTGTGTCCTCAGTTTTATGCAAATTATTTATTATTTTCAAGATGTCAGTATTATAAATTTTGTAGGCTTGAAGCAGATTGGACAAAATAGAAGCTACATAAATAATTATTAGCAGATTAAAAATAACTTATGCATGAACACATAGTTTAAAACAAAAAAGGAACATGCTCTATCTGTTAATACTTTCTGGCCAAATAAAACTTGGAAAAAAGTAGGCAGAAAACCAAAGCTCCCTGCAAGTGCAAGTACAAGACAATGAAATTAACACAACCTTGAGCTCATTTTAGCTGTGAATAGTTAAAAAAACCGAGCAAACAAAAAAAACCAACCCAAAAGTCCTTCTTTCAATATATTTATTCTTTCTTCATTGTGTACTTCTTTCCCCCACTTAAAGACAGGCATTTGAAAAATTCTTGTCAGCTAAATTGTCTGGGACTACTTACTATTTTCAAAGATAAACATTTAGATTACATAGAAGATTCACAATTTCAAACTAGAACAGCAATGTTCAAGCAACTTTTGTCACTTAGAGCAATTATTGTCTAAAGAACCTCAAATATTATCAGGTTTATGGCCAGCTTGCATTTCAGTCTTTATGGGTGTTCCTATACACTTTCAAAACCTTACTACAACCAGAGAAGTGGAAGTCTGAGCCTTTCTCTCAATTTTTTGCCCTCCCTCTCCAGAGGGGCTTTAGAAAGTTTACTTGTGTATTTTATATCATATGATTATAAAAAATGCTTGAGTGGGTAAAAATTTCTGGCCTATTTTTTCTAAGATAGGCCAAAAGTTATTTCCTAGACAGGTGCTTTCAGTGCAAAGCAAGGATACAGTTAGTCTTGCCCTAAATATTTTCCAGGCTCTCAGAATTTGCAGCCTGCAGCTTTCCTGAGTCAGAGGTGATTTTTCACATTTTAGATGTCTTCAGGTATTCATCTTTCATTAGCTAGTTCAATTTTCATTGAAAAATGACATTAAGTGCTAAATGTGAAATGTTAGGTTTCATGGCATCCTGTGGTGAAGAATTTCCACTACTTATAGTGTGTGCAACATCTACCTCCTCTGATTCTCCCGACTTTCCTTTTCTGAATATTTTCTAAATCTATGACACACTTCTTGAAAGCAAAAAAATAGACCCCCTACAGATTTACACAATAGTAAAATTCTTTTCTCTGTATTCTTTCCTACTTCTTTCCTAATAATTCCCAACAGTCAGTGTGCTTTTTTGACCAAGTAGATTTTGTCATGAAACTTTCTGTTCTGAACTCAAGTCAAATTCCTGACTCATTACTATCAGCTGACAGACCATATATTTTATATTTTCCCTATGAACTCATGAAAAGGAGAGCAAGGCTATGTCCTGTGTGTCTCAGTCTGTATTTATCTTGTTAAATTTCATCTGTAAGTTTAACCCCCAAGTACAGAGTCCCACAAAGTTCTTCTGCAGTTCTGCACAGGTAACTCCATCATTACTAACCTACGCACCTTGAATTCGTCCTCAAACTTTGTCACTTCTCTATACACCCTTGACAAGTCAGAGAAGTTTCCTAGGTCTGTGGCAGTCAGCTGTCAAGCACATCTGCACAGTCATGCAGAAAAGTGAAATAGGCTAGAGCAATATCAGAGCTACACTGGAGAACAATGAAACAGGCACAGACTTGAATTTATTCAATTATTTGTTCATTCATTCATTGGAGCTTAGATTCCAGGAAATTGATGAGGAAAAGATGAGATAAAATCACTCTTTTGGAAAAAGTCATGTCTAAACCATGGTCTTGTTCATGAAGTAAAATTCCTGCAAGGCACATCAGTTGATAATACTTTAATGGAATTTAGATTTTAATACAGTTTAACCAAGTCACACTTAAATCAATTTAGAAACCCTCTAGCAGATTTCAGTGAAGAAATACATCACAAAGTAGCCAGTTTGTTACTACTTTCATAGCAGAAGTACTACAGTAGATTACAGGTATTGCTACCATGCACATTTTTCTAGGGTACATGAGAAATGAGACAGCACACTGCATTGTTACCAGAAACAGCACATGGACCCACAGCAGTCTTCCGGTACCCTTTATTGTGACAGGAGGCAGAAGTGTCCTCCCAATTATTCATTACTCTTTATTTATTTACATGCTAATATATTAGCGCACAGGCACTGTTCAGAAATGCTGTTGTGTTTACTCCTTCTAGCAAACCAGAGCTAGCTTGTAAGCCGCGTGTCTTGGGTCAATAAATTCTGAAACTGCTGGACGTATGGAAACCAGGAGGATGTGTACCAGATACAACTGCTGCCTCTTGCTAATGCCTGGCTCCTTGAGCTTCCCAAAGTCAGCACATAGAAGGATGGCATAGAAGATACATGAGCTAAGAAATCCCCAGGCTAAATAGAGGTAGATCTATCACAAAAATAGTGCTGTAAAAGTGCTTTTTGGAACAGTGAGTAGAACACAATCTGCACATGACAGAGCACGCGAATCAATGGGGAGGGATATAAGCAGGAGCAGTTGTGGTCCAGAATGATTGGTTTGCACCACAACCATTTATTGCATCACCCCAAAGCTGTGGCACTCCAAGGGGGAAGGTGGAGCAAACGACTTCAGGGCTGTGTAAATTTTTGAGTAACTGTTCTGGGATAATGTTGGTTTCCGCATATTAATGCAACCTTTTCCTGTCGGCCTGTGGGCCATATAATACATTCTGCACTGCCTCTGTATGCATGCCATACCAGCTGGTTCTGTTTTCATACTTCAGGTGGCATCTGATGTGTGCCAAAGGCTCCTGAAAGGTTAATCTGGCCTTCAACAAGAGAAATTACCTCATATTAATCATTCTTCCAATTTTTTTCCATCCCCTGTTGTAGTTTTTTGCACTAAGAACATAATTGAAATGCAAATAGATAAGATAGGAATTAATAAAAATAGCTATCTTCTTTTTGTTCTTTGAATTTTCAAATAAATGCAGGAACACAGTGTGACTTAGAAAACAGCCAGCGGCTTTGGTCCAGGATATATCATGATAATTTACGCCCACTGAAAATTAAGAAACCATTTCCTAAGGTCACCTTATTTTGCTTCTGGCTAGCTGCTCTGAAGACAACAGCACAGTTGTGCAGTTTGTGCTACCAAATGCAGATCATTTGAACTATGGCAGTAGACAAAGCAGCTTCACTAAAAACTGTTCATGAGTTCATTTATCAGAACTTATTCCTAAACTACCAGAGGCTTTGTTAACCCATTGCAAATTTTCTGATAGAAAGTTGAGGGTTGTCAGTGAAGTGAAATTTGAGGGAGCTTCTTTACACACAGTGGTCTTGGGAGCAGTGAGCAATCGCAGGTGACTGTATTAAATGCCTGAGATGAATGCTGCCCTCTCTGTCCCCTCCAATAGAATGCCCATTGTCGATAAAGGCTGTCTTCCTTTGTCGGTGTTCATTGTGGAGAGAAATGCACTAGTTATTTACTGGTGAAAATGAGATGGCAGTAACAAGTAATGGATGACAGTGTTGTTTTTCATTTGGCATTGATGCCCCTCTACAGAGGCATGCATTTCTCACATTAATCTTCTCAAAGCCTTTATTGTTCTGGCTTCCTGTTACAAATCAAGCTGGTGATGGTAGCCCCATGAAATCCCATTAGCATACTGAGAGCAGTGTATTACAGTACCAGGCAATAGAATAAATGCAGAACAATAAGTATAATAGGGAATGCATTACCCCAAAATGCAACAGCAGTTGTGTACTGAGTGCCAGTTCTATGAAGGTGCCTTCTCCACTGCTTGGAAACAAATAAACAGCATTTTTAAGGTTCAGTTGCACTGTCAAGTAAAATCTGGCTAATCTGAGCCAACGAAAACAGACATGCAAAAGGTGTTATGCTACATGTCCAGGTGGAACTGTCTGTCATTCCCCGTTAGTAGACTCTAATGTCTTGGTGGACTGACTTCTCACTATAAAAATCTTATCATTTTTTGATCTACAGATATAACAGCACCCTATAAACAACTGAATGTATTTTAGAGTCTTATTCTTCACTTTGCTGGCATCAATGGCAAGCATATGACAGCAGTTTTCAGAAAAGAGATTGTCTTTAAAAGAACCGGGGCTGATCTGTATTGTTAATTCTTGAGAAGGTTGAACTAGAAGGAAAATTGATAGTTTGTAGCCCACCAAGCAACAGCCTGCTATGGGTGAGCAAGACGACAGCTGGCACATCAGCATATACTAATACATCAGTAATGCTGACAGTTCTCAGGGGCAGGCCTGTATATGCCCTCTCCTTAGGTGGCCTTAATGGTCTTGAAGTAAAGGTATGCATGTAGGCAACAGCAAGCCACTTTTGGGAAAAAAGGGACAAACCAACTAGGATAAGGAATGATTCTGCAGAGGAATTAGCATTTACCTTTGCCTCAGACAGGGACTGCAAAAGCCTCTTCAAAGATGTGGATTCCCACTGCCTGTCAAATGCTAATGTGTTCAAAGGTGGGAAAGCAGCTGTGTTTTTCCAGAATGAAAATGATGATCAATTTGAAAGACTTTTAAGAAAAGCTATCAAACATTATAAAAAAGCAAACCAGACCAGGTGTTGGCATACTGTTTCTGATGACTAATCACCTTCTAGTTTTAAACATAGGTTTTAATTCTAAAAGTGAAAAGAGAGAGTTCAGGGTTTTTTATGAGAGTCTCTCTGTTAGTAACTTGCAACAATATAATGACATTGAATATAATTTTCTCCCAGAAATGGTTTAATTTTTAAGTGGGTCTGTGGCTTGGCAAGAAGATCCAAAGGGTCTCTTGGACCAACAGGTGTACTGTTAGGTCTACAGATGAGCAAAGGAGTATAATATCAAATGAGAACTTTGCAATTAAGATTTCTACTAGGTTAAACATTTGCAAGTTTGGTTGTGTGGCTGAATATAGCTGAAATGCATTGTCATGGGTCTTAGTACTAGTTCATGCTACTTGGTATATTCTTCTCTCATTTCTTTTGTAAAATTCAAATATTAAATGGAGAAAAAAAACAACAGCCAGAAAACCAAAAGAAAACAGGTGATGTTGTGTGATACCTTTGTGTTTCATCTTTTCAAACAGGTTAGACTTGTTTTGACACGAGAAAAAACAAGGTCTTCATGAATTAGCACAAAGATGAGGGCAGGTAAAGAGCATTAACATCTTCAGAAGCTTAGAAGAAATGTTTTGTTCAAAAGTTCAGACTGAAGTTGGACAAAGTTTTGAAGTTAAGAGAGAAAGCTGACACACAGAAAAGCATCTAGTCTGTGCTAGTTTCATTTGAGCTTTCAGGCAGCTCTGTCTTGCCCCACAAGAGGATAGTTTCATCATAAGCATGTCAAACAGCAGATACAGGCCTCATTATGTGAGCATGAAGGAATTTGGTAGGATTTCCCACCTTAGAATATCAAAGAAGGTGCCCATTTGAGTTTTGTGTAGAAACACAAAACCTAGAAAGGACCATTTTTGTTGTCAAGTATAGATAAGCATGCAAGAGATTTTTAAATCACATAGATTCACAAGATCTCTACTTTAACTGTTACTGCATAACACATGCCAAAGAAAAATTCTTTCCTCTTAAAATGGAGACCATTTGGTATAACAGATGAAAAATTAGGTTGAACCACAGGATGGAAGCATAAGAGCTCAACAATGTTACTGCTCTAGGCTGCTGTAGAATCCATAAAACTCCATTTGCTCAACAACACATGTTTAGGAAGATTCAAGGATAGTTATCATAGCAAACATAGCATCTGTCCCTAACTCCAGAATAAATGCTGAAGTATTCTTAGTTATAGAAAACTACAAGACAGGAAACTGTCATCTTTCGTGATGATAACTCCTTAATTAAGAGATGGGGGATGTTACCAGTGTTTTTCAAAGAAAAGCCCTAAGTAATCCATCAAATATGGAGGTTTTCATATATCCACTCATCATGTGAGAGGGAACATGTTAAAAATGTCATAGCTATAAGACAATAGACTGCACAGCTTTTTCAATTATTACCAGCAATTGTGAAACTGGTTTTGTCCCTATATTACCATGTGCACACATTAGATGTCATGAAGACCTGTGAAACAGAAACTACTTCATTTTCACCTACCTGCTTCAAACAAATGCCCTGGTAAGTGTCTCCTTAAACAACCTTGAAGTTGCTTCTGAATCATTCCAGGAAGTGAAGATGCAGTACAGGATACTGGGTGAAATTATTAATCTCTCAACTACTTGGAAATTCCCTTTTGACACAGTGAGCTCATGCTCTCTAAATTGTTAATTGTTGTTGTCCTTCAAACATTACTGTTGTACATGAAGAAAGATGCATTTTTTCACACTAATCTCATATTATACAGTAGTAATGAGTGGCACAGTGAGCTGGTCCTGAAAGTTCAGTTTCAATTTAAATTGATCTTTGAGACAGAGTATTCAATAATGTTTAAATTTTCAAAATATATATGTAGCATAAAAAAAATTATTAATGTGATACACAACATTCGATGTGAGAAAACCATTAAAAATATTTTAATAAATAATATTAATAATTAATATTATTTCTAAATCGCCATAAGAAAACCTTATTACAGCATTAATCCACTCTCTAATACCTTCCCCTAGCACTAAAAGCAGACTGGATGAAAATCATTTCAGAGGTGTGACTAAGCACAACTTCCTTGGAGCATGAGCATATTAAGATTTATGACTGAGCTTCATTTATAACTAGTCCATAGAAGATCTCAAACAGTCAAGTGTTATGGGTTCAAAAAATGAAATTTGTTTTCTTTCCCCCCATGTAGCAGGGAGGCTGTGTAGGTGGGGAGGGGCTGGC
>VZRJ01008451.1:21796-44777 GCA_013397565.1 Ptilonorhynchus violaceus
AGGTTTCCCACCTTCCTTGACAGACACGTGTCTTTCAAACCAGGACATCAAGTCACTCCCCTGAAAACAGATGTGATTTTTCCAAAGCTTTACTTTTCAGATGTAGTCTTCTCCTTCAGATCTAATAACAATACAAAATAATCTATTCCTCTTTGAAGAAACAGAATGAAAAAACAGAATAAAAAAATAGTCTATTGACTGCATGCACTGAGGAAATTCTGTCAACTTGCCTAAGTACCTCCTAGTATCCTGGTCAGATTAGTGTTCTGCTGTGTAAAACCATTTGTAAAAAATGCTTCCTGTCTCACACACCATAAGCTGGGATCCAGAAAAGCCTTCAGAAGCCTAAGATAGTCTTTAGCTGTGTAAATATAAATTGCAGTCCTCAGAAAAGTCACTCAGATCTTGTTTAAATCTGGAAAGTGCTCCAGTTTACAGCATTACACTGACTAAAACCTGGCTTGCGGTCATTCCTAAAATGACTGGAAAGCCCTGGCAATGCCACACAGTACTTTCTGTCTCAAGTGGAAGCCCCACAGATTTGAACTGTCCAGACCTTAACCAATGGCTTAATACAATCCAAACGGTGAGAGCACATCTTCCAGATGGGGTTGTGCAAAAGGCATGGCCATTGCATTGCCCCGAAATGTGCCAGATAATGGATAGAACACACCGCTGTTCCTGCTGCTTATGGAAAATCTATTTCAGTTTTCCTCCCTACTTAAGAAGATCCTAAACTGCATATCTGATCCCAGTTCCTTCCCTCCTCTTCTGTCACTCTGCCCAGATAAGAGAGGGATTTCTTTATTGTCATTTTTTCCTGCTGTGGATCCAATTGCTATTGAATATATCAAAGCAAAGTGGGGACAGATAGTGAGTGTGAATGCGTCCATCTGTCATACTAAGACTAGTCCCTGTTTATTGACATCAGACATTTTATCAAATGACTGTTAAATGTAAAATACACCTAGTAGGTGTATAATAAGGCAGTATTACACTCTCTATATATATTTATTGTAAAACTACATATAGTTTTGTAGAAATAGCTGCAGTGCAAGAAAACCCTAGGAAAAAAATGCTGCAATTCCTACTAATTGTCTTGTCCTGTCTTGTTATTACACACTTGTCCTGTAGACAGATATCAAACATATTTGGTGGGTGAGGCAGGGGGAGGTCATTCAGATGCACTTTCACTAGGGTTAAAAAAACTCAGGCTGCTTCACTGCAGATTTCTCAGGAGAACAATGCAGATTCCAGATTGTAAATGAATTATGTTTTCTAAGATACCTCAATGTTTTTGATGATGATTCAAAGTTGTCCTAGTTTGAAGGACACGTGTCTGTCAAGGAAGGTCGGAAATCTTCCTTGAATAGAGAATGACCCCCCTCCCTTCTCAGAATTACTATACCTTTGAAATTACAGGGCTCTCAGGCAAAGATGTGGTAAAAAGAATAACAGTTCTTTACTAGGGTTATATATCTCTATATATAGATATATAACAAGACAGTTAAATGGCAACCATAAGAGAACAGACAAATCCCTTAACTGTTCCTTGTCTGTTGTTGGGAGATTCTCTGTTGGAGCAGAGAGGCTGCAATGACTCCCCGGCGGCTGCAGGGGGCGCTGTGGCACGAGCGCAATGACCCTCACGTGGCAATGGCGGCTCCGGCGAATGGGAAAGAGGGAGAGTCGCTCCTGGTGCGAACCTACAGAGCAGCAGCTCTGTCCGCACCAACCTCGGCAGCGAGCAACAAGTGGCACAGGCAGGCAGGGTTGACTGGGGTGCGATGAACCTCAGTATTACCCACCAGCAGACCAGCAAAAGGCAGGGAACAGCAGAGACAAGCAGCTCCAGCCAGTGATTGGTTACAGCGTAACTCTGTACCCTGTGCAGCGGGACCTCCGCGGAGATGATACAGTGGCTCCGTGCTCTGGAGCAACCGGGTGGAGACGTTGCACTGTAGCAGTGTTCCCGGAGTGAAACCAGCTCTTGCTGCAGACGCGACCGTCCTCACTGAACGTGGAGTGGAGAGAGCTGCGAGCCCGGTCTCCACCCACCTCTTGCCAAAGTCTTGGGCAGTTCTCTCGTGATGCTCCAGCCTCTGGTGAAACAACCCCCTTGCCAGCATTTCCAGGTCTTTGTTTTTCTTTAATTTGGGGGATTGTCCTGGCCTCTGGGCTGGGCAAGTGATCCCTGTTGTCCTTAAGTATCATCCATTCTGGGTGATCAGCGCAGAATGTGGTTGGACAGATAACTCCCTTTTGTTCTTAAGTATTGTCCATCAGTTCGCGGCCAGCCCCTCCCCATCTACACAGCCTCCCTGCTACATGAGCGAAAGGAAACAAATTTTCATTTTTTCGAATCCATAACAAAAGTAATTAGAAGAAATATACAGCATGTTAGAAGTTAGTATTTTCATCCAGTGCTTTTTTGAATAATGAAGCTGTGTGATTTTTCTCTCTGGACTTTAGTTAAAAGAAAAACAAAAAAAATTAAGATTTTTTTTCTGTTTGAATTCTTTCAATTTTATTTTGACTGAACAAGGAAGAAAACAACAGGAGCCTTAGAAAAGCCAGTCTTAACAGTTCAACTAATACACTGAAATATTTTGGTTTTGCATGAAAAATGATGACACTAAAAGTGGTTGTTAAAGAAAAGAAGTCTCAGACATCTATCAGTTGCCAGCATTTTTAGCTAAGGCAGTATTTACAGTAAAATTACTTATTTTTATTGTTATTAGCAGCCCTTGTTGGATCTCAATCTTTCCACAAATTTCTGTTTCTGTTTGTAGGAATCTATATGAAATCAAAACTCAAGACATTTTGAGAAAACAAAAGGTATTAATATTTTTGAGTATCTAAATCATATGGAAAGGTAGACAAGTAATATCATTTTATTTCTAGAACTATTGTTAATAATAATGCATATTTAAGCTGAAGAAGGCATTATAAATAAGTCCTGGACACAATATATTTAAGTTTAAGTTTTTATAAATTCATACTTTCTCAGAAAGTGAAATCAAGTGATCTGTCTTACTTTCAACTCAGCAGATTAAAATAATCTCTTAGGGTCTTACCAAGAAAGAATTGTACAAATACTTCATCATACATATTTATACAGAGCTTTACTACCAGCACCTCTGCATCTACAAAGCAGTGTTGTTTCACAATTCAGTTCGGGAATTTTATTTTCCCTTCATCCAACAGTGGTATCCTCAAAATAATGAATGTTTGAGTCAGAGCTCCCACAGTTCTTTAAGAGTATCACAAGGATTTTATTACTAATTGAAGAAATAGATAGCTTGTGTCTTTGTTTTAGCAGTCTTTATTTATTTCATGGACAATTTTCATCAACTTACAAACATTTTCTGTTTGAAATTCTACATAATTTAATGTTCTCCATCCGGAATGTTAATACTCAGCGTGAAGAAAAGGAAATCAAAGGGGAAAAAAAAGAAAGCAACAACATTTCTGTGACTCCCATGTAAGTAGTACCAATTAGCTACATGAATTTTCCATCTGTTTTCACTAAAGAATATGTGAACAGCTGCATCCTACAGGAAGACAACCTGATGCAGTCAACAGAAACTGTCAAGCACCTCGTCATTTCCTGTCACTAGCTTCACTACTGCTGTGGATGTCAAATCACACTGGGTTTACCATCTAGCTTTGTACAAACTCTACTAAAATAATTTGCCACTATTTTGCTTTCTCTTAATGAAATATTTTTTCCTATTGATCTAAGTAGTTTGTATTTATATTTTACTTCATGTGCATTGGATTGAATAGCAAAACACTGTATGTCTGGAAATTCATGGGCCTCACGGTCTCTAAACGATAAGTACACCAAACTAATGCTGCAAATTAAAGAGAAATTAATTATTTTGTTTGGCATGGTTTAATGCTGCTGTTAATTGGTAACATATATTGTGTTGGGAAGTTGCACCTAATCTATTTATTTTCTTTCTTGCCCTTTATGTTTCACAGAATATCATGCAAACTTTCTAATTCCTCAAATTTAAAAGGAAACACTATTTTCAACCCTTCTTCTCCCTACCACACCACCCACCCAGGATAAAAAAAGAAAAAAAGCATAGATATTATGGAGATCGATAACATCAGAATGTCTGGCTACTTGACTTACAGAAATGGAAGTACTTATGTTTTCAGATCTTTTGGATTAAGTACAAAGTTCCATTCAAGACATCTGGACCTTTTGCAACCGCCTCCTGCCAAAATGCTTGAGGGAATACCTTTCTCCTTCTTCATTATTGAAGCAATCTTCTTACTCACACGTCATTGTTGAGCTCTCTCTCTGAATCAGTGGAAGGCTCATATGGAGGTAAGACCATCTGTGGTGTTAGGCAGAGAGTGAGAAGGCTTTCTGGAACTGTCAGGGGAATTAGATTTCTAATCTTTTTAAACTCAAGGACTGTGAACCCTGTAACTTTGACCTTGCTTATCAGGAGATTCACCTGACTGTAAAAACTGCCTGACAGACTGCCTGCCTTATTAAATTTGCTGGTACCATACCTGAGGTCTGCAGAGCAGTGCACACAAGACCATCTTAAAGACCAACTTTAGGATGGCTTTTAAGATCAATATTCCTTCTGGTTCCAAACGGTCCAATAAATCGTCTTTCTCCTCAGTTTCCCCAGTAATCATCTAAAACAACTGTTGCAACTTAGGTTTTTTATTGTACAGGCGTAAATGCAGCCAGAGCCATGCCTAGAAATAGGCAGGATCCTTGAACAAGATTTTCCCTGTGCTTGGTGAAGGGCTTTGTTTCAAAGTCTGTGTCTGTTTTGTCTTCCCAGGTCGTCAGCAAACATAGACTCACAAAAGCAGCAAGGCCGTATCTGTATGGGAGCCTGGCCAGACTCTGGGGGACGGTCTTGTACGAGTTATTCTGGCATAGCTGTATCATTGCAATCCAGTGCTTTTGTTAGGCCAGCTTGCACTGGGACGTGCAGCACAGCAACAGCAGCCTCTTCCTGTTGCTTGACCGGGAAAGACAGGTTTTATGGCACAAATGTATTATAGTTCTTCATTTCTACAGAAACATTTGTGAATCTCCTGCACTTTTAAAAGAGGGAATTGAAATAAAGGGGTCAGAACTATGACCAAGGGCCTTAGGTGGCCTTAAGTAACTACAGGTGCTCATCCCGCAAAAGCCAGAGCATTAGTTTAAAGCATTTTATGACATTTCTTAGTTCTGGGTGAGCTGTTTCATCTCACTCCTGTGTTCACACCTACCCCCAAAGTACCCGTCCCTCATTTTTTCCTTTCACAGTTAACAGCCATCCTATTTTTTAGTTTTAGCTCAAGGAGGTAAACCTCCAATTATTTGGATTCTGATGGATGATGTCGTAAGTAAAGTGAATAAGAATCTTGGAATGGGAAATGTATATGATTTTTATTCAGAAAACTAAAATTCAGAGCTCACCAGACACCTCAAAGTGAGCTCTTTTATGGTATGTTTTTCTAGTCCTCAAAATATCCAAATATCTGTATCTATGAAAAAGCATTGACTTTTTAATATAAATATCTAAGTTTTAAAAATAATATCTGAAGATAAAACTTCAGATATTTCTTGAGATATATTTAGGGCCCTGAAGACAAGCATATAGATGATTAATTTTTGGATCTTGAATTATTAGGTTTTTATGTTATGAAGAATTTTTTAAATCAGAATGTAGAAACTTATCATATACGTGTACCTTTCTGTTGCAGACTATGCCCTTGTCAATAACAATAACATGAAAAAATTACACTTTAGGTCTGAGAACAGAAGATTGTAATAGGAGATTCTGTAATTAATTTTCAGAGCTAATATCCATAAACCAAAGATTAAGCGTCAGTAGATATTCTTATCCATTATCGGAGTTATTTGTGCAAGGTTTATTCTTGACTCCTATTCAACACCTTCTACACTTGCCTTAGGTGTATATAGGCTCCTGTTTCAAAGATTTATAATAGGTGTACCATTGTCAACAAAACCAGTGCCTGATACTTGGCTTTTGAAAATCTGCATCTATTCAGTAATTTCCCAGCATTAGCTTACCTTCCATAAACACTTCCCAAGCACCTAGTCATTATTAGTATTCCATAACAGTGTAACTCTCCTTTTAGGACTCTTTCTTGATGACAAAATCTCTTATAAGGACTCCTAATATATCAAGCTTTATCACTATAACCCCTGCTGTAACAATATCCCTCTACAACACACAAACAAACTGGCTTTTGAAAATTGTTTCAGATTGTGCAAAGTATCCATTAGATAGATGCACAGAGTACATCATATATCCACATTGGGTAGCAAGAAAGGATGGGGCATTATGGCAAAAGTAGCTCATTTTTTTGGATGACAACTGAATCAATTGGTTTTACTTACTGACTCACTGGATGAACCAAATGCTGCAAAGCAGGGAATGGTGTCAGATATAAAATGATGAATAATAACTCAGTTATAAGCTGAAACACAGACAAATGTATTATCCTGTACTGCTTTATTCAGAAAACAGAAGGATAGTGAACCAGTTGAGGTAAATTTACTTTTATGTTTCTTGGTTTATAATTCCATCAATTTTGCAGTCTTTAAGCTCTTCACATTTTGTGATGTAGTACTCTGAAGCATCAATCAGCGTATGTGTCTAGATACAAGGCAAAGCTCTTTTAAATCCATAATTGCCACTATATAAAACATATACACAAATATATAGCATCAGTCACCAATTTCTCTGGTGTTCCCCATCAAGTGTAGGGCTCTGCTGAGAGAAGTACTGTACTAACAAGGAAATAATTAATGCATTTCTCATTACATAGAATGCCTTTCATTTAATCCCTATGGTTACTGCCAGGCTAAAGGATAGCAGCAGCAATAACACACCATCAGAGAAACATAGATAGAGGTTTTGCAATGGAAACTTGTGTATTTGCACATGCAGAAATGTACCAGGAGAAAGAGAGAGCAAAGAGTGAGAATAAATGGAAGAGTAGGGAGAAAAAATGAAGACAATGGTCATTCAAAGTGCAAGAGGAGCAGTTGTTGAGAGGGGAAAAGAGCAATTTATTAGCAGCAGAGAGCTCTGAGGAGCTCCACTGGGGGGACTGAAAGTGCAGCTTGAAGGCATTGCTGTGAAAACCATTGGCTGTGGTGTCAGTTTTGATGTAGTCTTTGTCTTTGTCTGCTGCTGTAGCTGCTTGTGCTGCTCACATCACTCTCACAAGCCTGAAGGAGAAGGCAAGCTTTGCAGTACCATTGGGTAGGTGTGAAAAAAAAACAGTCAACAGAGGAAATTAATTGAGAGGGGGAAGGAAATTCTTGCCTGTGAGGATATGTCAAGTCTATCCCGCTAGCAACCCATCGTTTAAATCACCAGAACAACAGACTATGTTCCTCCAAGCAGTAATGTGCTGTGCTGTGCTGTGCTGTGCAGGCTGAGTACGCAGGCTTGTACCAGAAATTGTCAGCATCAGGGAAAATGCATGATGTTGGATTTTGTGCTAGTTCTGTGAGCTTTATACTGGAGACTTCACAGCTTTATCATAAAGATTTCTTAAGGAGGAAGCTGAAAAGATAGTGCTCAGTGACTAATTTCATACACATGCAAACCAAGAGAAAGGAAAAAGATATTCAGTGGATGTCAAATATACTCATATCAGTAAACCAGCAGTATCTTCTTGTTTATTCTAGATTAATTATTTTCCTTGTTGTTCAAGTCTTCATCGATTTTTTTCCTAGTTTCAGTGATAAAATTATTATATAAGCAGAATCAACCACTATAAATTAATTTCTCATTCTATTTATCAAAGCAGTGGGACCCAAGGTTATGACTTACTAGGTATGTGTAAATGACAAAGACTAAAAAGAAGTTAATTAAAAAGAGATGAAAGTGTGAATTGATAGTTTTTCCATGGCTGCAATTTTTTCTTGTCACCTTCTATGCTCTTTCTTGATGCACTCGTGAAAAATAATGCTACTACTTGAATCAGTCTTCCAAACTCTTTTCAATTCTACTGTGCACTCCAACCTTTAATAACATGCACTTAAAAAAAATGTACTGTGCCACTGGATTTATTGGGAGCCTCTGAAGAGATCCTTTTGGTCAGTAAACTCACTTGAAAGCTCGACAATCTAGCCCTTTTTTAAGTTGAAGAGGAGCTAATAACTGGAGAAATCAAATGTAGGAAATTAAAGGAGCAAATCAACAGAGGAAAGGTGAACAGAATTAAATGGTCAGTGATTTAACTTATACCATCTCTGATGACAGATACTTAACGTGAACTTCACCCCCCTTACCGCCAGAACTTTTGTAAGATCACTAGGGATGCAATAGCGTCTTAATACACAAGAGTAAAACTAATCTTAACACTTTTTTTTTTTATGACTTCATATCTCTGTAGTGAAATAACTGAATATAAGCTATATGTTTAAAAAGTTTTCCATATTGCATGATTTCTGATGTGATTACCTAACAGAAATTAGACAATAACAGAACTATGTTCAGATTTACTTTTTTTCTCTTGAAACCAGTTAACAGCCCATTTATTTAAGCCATAACCCTGGCTTCATGGTCCTGAAACTAGTTACAAACTTGCTAAATAATTTTTGACTTTAAAAAACCCCAAACCTGAAGCCAAACAGGTAGGCTTCAGTAGCCAAGGAAGAAATACCTGTGCCCCTTTTCATTTTATGGGTTGGTGATATGTGTGCCCACTAGAGATCAGCTCTCTTGTCTCCCTGATGAGGATTTCACATGACATCTCTTCCAGCACTACTTCTGTCAACATTCCAAGGTGATCAATATCCCTGTTCATATCTTGTCAGCCTTACTGCTGTCTTGGCACAATGGCTTCAATTCAGTTGCACGCAGTGGAATAGTGTCACAAACAAGGCTAGGAGTAGCTCTGCCTCACAAGCCTGGCCGCACGTCAGAGGCAGCAGCACTCGCCTGGGGACTCCAAGCTCTGGGTATTCTCAGAGACAAAAGACAATTGAACCCTAGCTTTGCCTGAGCCTTTGAACAGACCAGTCTCCAGACTACTGGATGAATAAAGCTGCCACTGCAACTACATCAATGCTAAAAACCTTCCGAATAAAAGTAGATTCCACTCAACTTCAAGCAGAGCATGTGAAGTTTTCCTCTCTTCACCCCTGAGCCTTCAGAGCTCCTTACCCAGGCTGTAACCCACACTGTGTTACCCTTTGGATGCAGTCTCAAATTACTGTGGGTAATCACCTGACTTTTTAAATACTCCCTCCATCACCCAGTGCCAACCCAGGTCTCCAAAGTCAGCTTTCTGCAGCTCACCTGGATTATCACCCAATCTTCCAGGGGAGCTGTTTCCGTGATTTGCACTTTAATGTGGTTCAATATAGACATGTCAGGCTGGCAAAGCCCTAACCCTTGATTTGTCTAAGGCAGATAAAGCACTGTTTGAACAGGCACATGCAGGTCTTTCACACCTATTCTTTCTGAAAATATTTCGGAGACAAAATTTCAGAGACTTGCACTAGACAGGAGAAATGTCGAACTGCAGTGACTTCGTGACTAAAAATAGCATGTCACAGGAATTTCTTTTTTTCCCCATGTCTGGTAAAAAGAGAGAAAAGTAATCATAAACATACTGTCCTGTTTTACACAGAACTAGATCTCAACCCTGAGATATAGTCATGAACTGTCAAATCACACGCAGAGGCTTTCACAAGATGCAAACCTACAGCTCTCAAATGTATTTTAGGTCTTTGTTTTTATGTTTGGGGTGGATTTTTTCTGCCTTTGTCTACTGACTCCCATGTAAAAAAATAACCTTAAATTTTATCTGCTTTTCAAAAAACAGCGATCTCTCAATTTTCAAATAATTTAACATGAATACAGGTTTTCATACAGTTTTTGTACTCGACTTTTTCAACATCTCAGCCCTGAGATAGGCGCATGAAAGGATCTCCATGATATTATCTTGACCTACTCCCACTTAGCAGCCTCAGTGAAATTCTTCCCGACTGAACTCAATGGTATTTTAAGGTAGATTGCTATGGCACTGGACTGTTTACCTACTTCCAGGGTCAGCCTAGAGTAATTAGGTTACACTTTGAACCTAATGGATGAAAAGTGTTTAAGGGCAGACTTAATGTCTCTGGCTTCCTGCTTGCTGCTGCAATTCTATTTAATTTTAATTCTGCAGTATGTATTTTATAGGTGCCATGCAATGCCAACTGAAGGTTACCACAATAAAGCAGGAAAAAAGATGAGGACTACAAATACATTGGCAGTTTATTTTTATTCAGCTGAAAAAACTGACTTCTGTTTTTATCATCCTTTGTATTTGGCAAAGGTTAGAGTTTATCTGTTTCACAGACTGCCAGAATGATGAGTAGATCCTGCCATTGTCCCAGTGAACACTGAATTGCATATTAATTGAAGATCTAAGGCTCTACATCAAACAATAGAAGTGTAACCAAACATTGTAGACCTGGGACAGGAATGCCTAGAATTAGATGGGAATGTTTGATTTAACAAGGCCCTTTAAATGTTTCCTTCAGAAACATTGCTAAATCCTTTGAAACTTTAACAGTGTTTTGCTACTACCCACAGTTAAAAACTATTTTCTGGAGATCAGTCCAGCATGCTTACCTTGTGGTCACATCCAAATGACCAGAGTTGAGAACAGCTCCTAAGGCTGCTTCAGACAACACGTCATGAAGGTTAAACATCTCACACCCTGTGAGGCCTATTGATCATGCACACAGGTGTGTTCTTACTGCTCCCTTATGAAAGGAGAAATAAGATGAGGGCCATGAGAAGAGCTGCCTCTCATCCTTCTAGGAGGTGTGTGAGTGTTGAGAGGGCAGAAATCAGCTGGCAAGGGGGAGACATAAACCAGCAAGTGATATTTGTGTATCGCTTGAATAAACAGGTGAGTTCAGTCACACTGGAATGCACTAAGAATTTCTATCAGACACAATAAGACATCTCCTTGATGTCATTTACTATATGTATATATATAAAATAGAAGGAGGCAGAGAGAACCGAGCACTTTTCTAGTAAGAGACGCTAATAATATAATGTGTATCCTAAGAAGTGGAAAAAAGGAATAATGCCAAGGAATTTAATGGATTCAAATCCATATAGAAACTGGTCTCATAATGATTACAACATATTTGAGTTGCAGAAATTGATCGAAGTTGTTTATCTGCATAGGTTTATTCTTTTATGGAAACTTGCTTTGAGTCTGGGTCCAGCTTTGCTCTTCAGTCCTTCTTTTACAGTGATCCTGATCTAAATGACAGAACTCCAGCATTTATTTACTTGTTTATGTATGACCCCTCTCAAGCATGATTTGTTTGTTCAAGAAAACAGCGTGACTTAAATCCCCATTTGAACAATACAGAGATAACTGGCAATAGTCAGTATCACTGTGGCAGCTGAAGTCCCTTGCTTTAGAAGTAGTCACAAATAGAAGTTACAGTGTGGATACGGTATCTTAATTGCATGCTAGACACTAACATCCCTTTCTGGATCTGAGTGCACCTTACTGTCCTCTGTGTACTCTGTGCCATTCATGTAAGATATTTTGCTGAACAAATCCCTACACATAATTTTTTCTCATTATATTTGCAATGCAAAAGGTAAATAGTGCATAGAAGTAGAATACTTGCAAATATAAGTGATTAATGATAACACATGTAGTTTTAATGAACACTCTTTTAACAGAGAATTAATTATAATCTTCAGCAAGCAATGGTGTAATTTTAAATGTGGTCCAGAAGTCCAGGAAAAACACATTTGAGTAGGAAGTAGCTTAAAGTACTAACTATATGCCATAATTTTCGATTCTGAATGCCATAAACTGCAGCCAGGAAAATTTGCATCACAGGGTGGGATATAATCCAAAGAAGATCGTCAGGCTCCAACAACTTCTCACAGACTTACCATAGCAAATTCCATCTCTACCTTATCCATACTGCTTGGCTCTCCTTCTGCCCAAACTTTGGGGATGCACTCACAGATACTTCCAGCAAATACACAGAGCAACTGACCCTTAAGACTGCAAAGGATTGGTGAACTAGAAGATCTTAAGGCTCTATGTCCATATTCAGCAAACATAGTGTAAGTAGCAGAGGTTTCTTGAATTTATTTATTTTCTTGTGGGCCTACAACTGATATGTTACAGAGACTTTGTCCTGCAGCTACTGAAGCCAAAATATGGTCATGGTTTTGACTAGTCATTTATTACAAAATGCCTCCTCTATATAGTTAAAGACACATAAAACCTTTGATTCTGAGACATAACAATAAAAATGGGGAAAAAATAGGAACATATTAAAAAATCTGTGAGAGAAAAGAGGTAAACTCAGTGAGGTAAGACCCACTCTGTATAAAATCTCTACACCTTGCTCCTATCACTATAGCAAAATTATTTTGACTGCTGTCTATACTTCATCAAATTCTTCAAAATGCTGGTTTACTTCATAGTTACTATTTACAGACACTAGCATTAGACAGGCTATATGTTCTAAATAAATCACACTTAGTGCTGTTGTTGAAATGTTCTGTTCTATAAACAATGAAGTGCGTTCAAGAGCATCATCTCTCAACAAAAAAAAGTTATGACGTAAAACTTGAGTTCCTGAGACAGAAAATACTATTTGTGATTTAGCCACATGTTCAGAGGTGACTAACAAGCCCCACGTTGCTTCAAGATCTAACAATAAAAGAGTGTTCCCCAGGTAGTTTTTCCAAGACAAATTACAACTTCAAAGCAAGAGTAGCACCATTCACAAAATAGGTCACCTACAAAAGCTGTCAGATGGAAGGAAACATAGCAAGCAAGAAGCATGGCAAAATAGAAAATAATTTTTTTTTCAGAGAGTAATATGTACAGTGTTGAGTCAACAGGAACATATATTAAAATCTTTCACAAAGTTTCACCTAGGTATTGCCACATAAAATGCAAATAAGGAAAAGACTATTTAATTTCCACTATTTTTTTTAATTCCCTCATTCACCACTACATTAATTCAGTGCTGGTATTCTAGTCATATAACTTGGATGCCATTAGTTGTGTAGTGGAACCCTCTCTTCAATTCATCCAAAAAAAGTAAATTGTTCAGCCAGTTTGGGGATAATGGTTGCATAGAAGTAACCCACTTGCATCCAATATATTACTTCTTCTTCAGAAATTGTTGTCTTCTTCCTGTAGATTTGCTTGCAAAACATGTTCAATGTGCCTCCCACTCTTGTGTACAGCCACGTAGTGCAGATTGGGCTTTTCAAAGGGTGGCCATCCTTAATTACCTGTGCAGTTACACAAGCTAAGCTAATAAAGCTAATTGAGTTTTCCATGTCACACTGTAAACTCATCTATAGAAGGGATCAGTCTACTGGTCTAAATAGCTGGTAAATTTTGCCTGTCTTCTAACAACTGATGGACACAGAAAATACAGCAGTCACAGATTTTTTAAAGTCCTCAGTTAATGTCAGTTGCCATACAGTACTTTTTTCAATGCCTCCCTACCAAACTCGATCAGGTGAACACAAGGAATTTCCTATAGAGCATGGTCATATTGCTTTATTTTTGGTTTAGAACAGGAGACTCTTGTCTGGCAGTGCAGTACATACCGTTTTCCCATCCTACGTCTAGAAAGCTGAGAATTTGGGTCTATCAGTTAAAAATTAGATGTGGACATACAGGACTCACTCAGATTTTTTTTTTTACAGCTACACACGCAGCACTGGAAAACCCAGCTTGCTTGTATTTCCTCCCAAAGAGGACCTCTAAAGAGACATTGGCTGCTGAATGCCCTGTATTTTCCCTCTTCACTAATCATGCATACTGTGCAATGCAGAGTTTGAACTGCTAAGCATAGTGTGATTCACTTTCTTATGTGAAAAAAAATCAGTGAGTTTGTAATTGCTGGGACTTTTAATGATTGATGAGAGCTTTGGCACAGTTTCTGTTTGGAAAAGAGGGCTTTGAACTGGTGGATGAAATACCAAGAGGAGAGACTTACATAATGGGACCATCTCCCCTAATCTCCTCACCAAAGAATACACTAGGAAAAAAAACAAGGAGTTCCTTGTAACTCTTGCAGTGACGAGCGTCTCATTTAATGTATTCAGTTACTTATTAGCAGGCCAATATAAATCCAGCACAACAGTGTGCAAAGTCAGCAGGGGGTCTGAGTCCTGATGTTATTTTTCCCACCACTGAATAAATGATCCAAACCACCAGCTTCAGAAGCTCATCCTCATTAGTATGCATGAAATGAGTGGAATAAGTACTGAAAGATTTACATTGTTCTGTATTCAATTTAATTAATAAGAGACGGTGCTGATTTCTGGAGGAAAGAAAGAGGCAGTGTCCATAGATTACTGTTCACCTTTCATTGTTCTTTGTGATAAAAATCTATCATAGCATGGCAACCTTAAAAAGTGCACTCATCATTTTCTAATCCTACTGACATTCATTAACCAGATGTCTTAGCAATATGCATATTATAATCTGCCACCATTACTAAGGTCACTGTAGAGTTTTCATTACAAGCCCCCTACTTAAAAGGTTTTGTAAGTGCTGGAAAAGGTAAGGATAACCAAGGAGTACTTTTTGCAGTAGTCTTGTCTACTTTTAAATTCTGGACAGGCCAAACCAAAAAAGAACAACATAAATGCCATTTAAAAACAAAACAAAACCAACCAAACAAAAAAACCCCCAACCAATCAAACAAAATGCACAACTACATGTTGGTGTCAGACACTGGTCTGAGAGCAATTAGTACAGGTAAAGTCACTGTGAAACCAGTTTCCAAGACGCATGAATGATATATTCATTTCATTAGCATCAAGTAGATTGTGGTGAAAGGTGGGTTTTGTGTGTCTAATCTGACATACACACAGACCACACCAAAATCCAGATTTGAACTTGAAAATTACTGTCTCGCTACACTGAGGTCAGCTACAGTTTGGCCACTGATTCAAAAGAGACCAAGACTTGAACCAGACTTTACAATCAATGTCTGGGGGTTTTTTAATTTTATTTTACACTTACAGTTTTCCTAGTTTTCTGTTTTCACAGAGTTAGGAGGCATGGTTAAAAACTGATTAATGTTACCAATTTTGCATTTTGAGTGATGTTCTGGCCCCATGAAAATTAGTGACAAAACTCTCAAAGACTTCTCTAAATCCACTTCTTTTCCCCAAGTACTTTAGCCCACATCAAACATAGTACATTTATAAATATACTTTGGTTTTTATTTAACTTAACATCCAACTTAAGGATTTCAATTGAGCACAGACCCAAGCAAAAAATTTAATACTCTAAAATGAAGTTTTATTTGCATCTCTGACATGGTGTATAAGTAGATATTAAAATGCACATATGTGCATTTCTGCTGATTTTCTGTGAACGGTAATGCATATTCCAAACAGGGCTGAAAGTACAATCCAAGAAACATCCACAGGAAGTTCTTGCCAAAAGTGAGGAACAATGTAGTCTTCGGGACAGACCAAATAAAGAATTAGTCACCAAGAACATTGCTATAAATGATACCCGAGGCAATAATATGTTAATTTGGTTCTTAGCTAATGGGAGTTTCATTACTGATGGCACATAAACAAGGATGCCTGTGGTTTATTGCATGCAAGCTGATGTTTTCCTCCACATTTCTTCCTCTTTATGCATAGTTTTGCACTTCTCCAGCTATAGGTATTCTTCTTTATCTATTTATCTTCCACATGTGCACTGGTAAGTACACTCTAAAGACTGGTAAAAAGTTTGGTACAATGGAAAGGACAATTGTTTGAGTCAGACATCAAATATGCATCTTCAAACAGCAGAAATGCTCTTTTCATGTTGAGTTAAACTTCTCCCAGCAGTCAGTTTCTGCATGGTCTCTCGTCCTTTATGTTGAAACAGTGACTAATTTTCCAAATGGCTTTCACTCACTTCCTCTCAATTTTGTTGCACTAATATCAGGGCAGCAGAGTGACTGAAACTCAGGCAGGACTGGAATGTCTAGGCTGTGATTTACCTCGGAGAGTAACAGCTGGGAGCAGCAGCTAGGTAATGTTTGCTCAGGAATGAGCAAACACAGGAAGTCTCTGCTCCCTTGTTCCCCAGTAATGCAGGCTTCATTAGCAAATGCTTTTCAGCTCTAATAATCACCAGGAAACTCCAGACTACAACCAGCCTGGAAGGAGAGAGGAAGGGAGAGGTTGTACCTCTCATCATCATCCTCAGACAGGCCAGAGGCTATCACATCTGCACACAGTAAGAAACATCTAACTCCTCACCTACCTGTATGATCTTCAGTGCAACTTCTTGTTGAGTAAAACTCTTTTGAATATAAGTATCATTGGTAGAGTACAGATAATTTTCTGGAAAAGTCCAGACTACTGAACATGTGTCTCCAAAATTCTTACTATTACTTTCCTTGTCCCAATGAAATATAGGGTAAAGTCAAAGGAGAGCCCTTTCTACATCAGTTAATTGAACTAGAGATAGAAACACCATCTGATCCATTTTCCTCTTACAAAAATGGATTATGGACAAGCAAAGGAAAATATCCATTTCTGCTCTTTTTCCTGAATAATGTCTTTGCTAGCAACATTCTCAGAAATCACTCAAAAGACTCCATCAACTCCCCACTCTAACCCATAAAACCCACACTGTGCTACAAACTGATGGCTTATCCCACGTTTTCCATTTGAGACAAATAAATTTCTGCTCTTCTCTGTGAGAAGCGACATTAACTTAACCTTGGTGAGGGAAGGTGCACAGGGAGGATGGGAGAGACATGTTTCCTTCCACCTGCTGATTTCACCTTGCTCACAGGTGTGAGCCAAGAGGAGCCAAACTCCATCCAGCCCACCCAGAGATGATGATTATCAAGCTGGTGCCTTTCTAGACTGATCCACCATTTGATCTGTGTCCAGCAGCACAGATTATTTCCTGGTTATCCTGTGTCACTTTTTCCACACAGAATTGGGTCCAAATAGCTCATCAGGCTGTCTTACAAGGTTACTGACACTGATGAAAACTGCTTTGCCAAAAGCAGGACACATGCTTCTTCCCAAAGACTTTGTCATGTCTTTCAACACATTTTCAGTCACTTTTCTGCATCTTAGCAGGCCATAATGTACTGGACATTAATTCCTCCTTTATTATATGAAAAATAGTCATTGTTTAAAAGCAAGTGTAAACCTAGAACAATTGAGTCTCTCATTTCTTGTTGTTTTATTTCAGTAATCTTTCAGGACTGAAGGATAAAACCTTACTAAAAAGATAATTTTCAATCAGCTGCTCAATGGTCAAGGTTTAACCAATCCCATCGCTTTATTATATCTCACTAATATTTTGCTGTGCATAGAGATTATTTGCTTTCCTCTCTCTTTGGTCCTCTTTCTATCTTACTCCTTCCCCATCAGTTCTGTTTTCCTTCCTTCTTGGAAGGAAACAAGTTCTGTTTTTCTTCCTTCTTGCCCACCGCACACTCATAAATTTTCTTAGCTGGAGCCATCTTCCAGTCTCTTCCATTTTGTCGTGGCTCCTCTTTTCCCCTCTGTTCTTCTCCTACCTCTTTTTAGTTTGTCAGTTGTAAACCCTTTTTTCTACCCACTGTCATCAATTTGAGGGCTTAAAAAAAAAGCAAAAGAAAAAAAGTCAGCTGGATGAGAGTTAATGGTATGAATCAAAGTGTGTGTGTTGGGGAGGAGAATGGAATAAAGCCTCTTTATTTCAGATACTGAAACCATTAAAGGTTTCTCTTTCGTAATATTGTATTGCCTCGCAATTCCACTTACTGAGTGTTCCTAAGGGCTCAGTTCAGCTAAAGGAACACTGAAAGCAACGATTTTGACTTATTAAACAAAATATGTCTTATTATTCAAAATTGGGTTTGCTCTCAGTTTCGTGCTGTAATCGTATTTAAAACATTTTTATTATAATATTTACTTGTTTCAGTGCTATCTTTTCAATTATAATAATTTTACGCTTCGTTAACCCACACAGATTTGAAATGCTCCTTGGTGTTTTGGGGAGCCACTGCAATGTTTCACTTTGAACCCATTTACCTACTACAAGAACACAGGCAAAGCCAAAAATAAATCTCTTTCTTCACAGTTTTCCTCAAGCTCTTGATTAAGCCTAATTTTAAGGAGTCCTGATGAGAACAGAGGATTTACCCCAAGAAAACTGTATGAATTTAACCTAACTTTCCAATTAAAATTTCAGAGAGTCTCTCTCCACCTCTTCACTTACTGTCCAGACAACTCAGTAGTTAGAGTCAAACCTTAATCATATAAAGAGAAACAGCAGCTGAGAGAAACACTTTATTCTGTTCAGTTCCTCACTGCACTTAAAAAGGATGCAACACCTAAGAACTGGGGGTGTGGATCTTCTGAGTGAACTAAAACTGTGGAGCACAATACTTGAAATTAAATCACCATGAAGTAACTGAGGAGCATGCTGTCTTCTTCCATAGTAAAACTGAGGTGAAAGAAACATTGAAAACTCTCTTCAGATGCTCTCTCTGTAGGTTCTGATTAATTTTCCTCTCAGAGAATTCTAACTACAAGAGCCTAATGTGAGATCATCAACCTCCAATGTGTGAAGAAATTAAGTTTCCCACTATGGAAAATCCAATAGAATTCAATAGCAAATAATTTTTCTAGTGACTTAAACCTAAGTGCCTACAGAAAACAATAGAACAGTTATATTCCTGTTGTGGAGCTCTCTGGGCTAGTTAAAAGTTACCATAAAATCTTCCTAGTGAAATTTTACAAAACAGATCATTAGCAGGTGAAATCATTACAGATGCACTAACATTAAAAAGATTATGTTAAACAGGAGAATTTGCCTCGTGTGTGTTTAGATTAATTTGATAAGAAACACTGCAAATTTCTGTTGGTTTTAACAACTGCTAAATTCCACATCACTTTCCCATATTGATCTTACATGCTCTGCTGTTTTCTCTTTTTTTTTTTTTAGCGGGGAACCGCTCCCTTCACCATAAGGTCCAGCTGCTGTCCGCAGTATTCTCTGCTTATTTCACCATCATGTAACACTTTCCTTTTCTGGGAACTCGATGGCACAGTGACATGTGAATGTTGCTCACAGTGCAACATGAATTTCCGCTGATTTTTCTGGCACTGTATGGCAGGGGCTGACCAGAGAAGCTTCCTACATAAAACATCTGCTCTGCAGTCCTGTCTGCCTTCCAAAATCCTCCATAGTTGTAAAGACCAACCTGCACAGAGAATTGGCACACAGACACTCTGGGTTCCCAGCAGAGGCAAATCGTTTTGTGGAGCCCCCAGTATTTCCAGTCAAATTTCCAGTATTTCAAACTACTTTGCTGAACTTTGAATACTTTGGCTGCTCCTTGTTGAGAACATCCCATGTCAACATACAGCCGTCTCAGTTCCCATTTGGAAGACGTCTGAAGAAAGCAATTAAGAAAAGCAAATCCATATACACCATATAGCAACCTAAAAATGTGGCATTTCCGGTAAAGTCCTTAGTTACAGAAAGAATTTTGCAAGGATTCACCAACTATTAAAAATCACATCCGTGAGGGAAACTCATTGTTCTTAATCTCATCTCATTTTACATGTTCAGAAAGATCTGTAAAATGTCTAGCACTCATACTTTTGAATTATGATCCTGACTCTGCAGGAGTTAATTGGGCAAAAGATCTCTTGCAATTTTACATTAAGAGGCTGAGAATTATGTGTGTGCTGGTTTTTATAAGTCTTCTTTCCTTTAGCTGCACTAGGTACAGCTACAAGCTCATAGAAAATCTGCCCACTTTCAACCACATTTTCAGAGTACAGCTGAGTTTCATGAATTCCCCTGAAGTGGTTAAAAGAAAGATCTTATTTTTCTCTGTGTAGGAAAGAGGCATGCCAGGCATTCAATAATCTTGTCTTGACAAAAAACATATTTGCAGTTTGATGAGGTTTCAGTATTGCTGTAAGATTAAAGAAGTCAACACTTATTTTATATTAAGATGTGCCTGCACTCAACATTTTGTTTTTAATTGTGGTGAGATACATCTCCACAGGTAAAAGCATCTCCTCTGATGCCAAAATAGGAAAAAGGAAAAAGGAGTACAAGCTCTCCTAAGATTACAGCCTTCAAGTGCCTCATGGACATCAAAACTATCTCATACCTTCCTTGGGGCAAAACTGCCAAAACTATCTCATACCTTCCTTGGGGCAAAACTGCCCAGTATTTCCCAGTCAAAGTCCTCAGCTCTGCCATTAGTGTTGTTTCTTGACAATGTAAAGCTGCTACACTTTGAACTTTTGAAATAGTGGGAAGAACAAGCTGCACTAAATCATTAACTGAACTAAACAGTAACAACTGGAATCAGGGAATGTTGCACATATTGCACGTATGGCATGAGAAGGTAACGAATGGGAATGAGCTCAACAAGGTGCCATTGCATCCCTGCAGTATCCCAGCTCCTGAGAGCTGTATCTAACAGGATGCTGCTCCTACAATCACATGGCTCTGGGAAGATAGTACAGTAGAAAATATATTTCTACAATGTGGGACTCAGCATGCAAATTAGCATTGAACTTCACACATCCCAACTGAAAGAGGCAGCATGCTGTCACTGAAGGAGACCCAAATGCCCCTCCGCCATACAGGTCAGGTGTCTCACAAACATCACGTCAACGTATTTCACATGCGATTAGGAAGGAGGGGTAGAGGTACCAAATCTTTGGTAGAGACCTACTTTTCAGAGGGGTTGAAAGGAGTTGGAGAAGTTCTCCATAGCTTCTGCAAATTGTTCATATAGGGCTTTTAAAAAGCGCAGCTCCATGGAGCCTCACCAAAAATTCCTGACTGGAAAATCCAATGCACTCTATCACCGCAGCTGCCAAAAAGCAGCCAGTGGAAAAAAATATGTCTTTTCCCATCAATAAGGGTAGTAATTCCCTTCCCCAAGCACATGTGAGTAGCCACAGGTGTTAATTAATCTAGGCAAAATAAGTAAGGTTGTGCCTTTCTTTCCAGAAAATCTGACAGCATGAAGAATTGAGATTGACATTAAAATTCCATGAAAATAGCCTAAAAAACATGGTGGGAGAGAAATGATGAGGAGAATGGTTTACTGGATTGACTGCTGAGTGAGAAAGGGAACAGGGAGTCAGGTAAAAGAAAAGAAGGTGGGGTTTTAAGCCACGAAGACACATCTGAGTCTGTACAGCAAAACAAGCAATAATGAAGGACAGAAGAGCTGGCTGTCATTTTGGCAGAGGGTGAAATGGAAAAGGGCTACAGCATGTGATTAAAGTGAAAAAGTTAGGCAGTGCAGGCTTGGAAATTAAACACAGGTAAAGAAAATGGATGAGTGGATAACAATTTTGTAAAAAAACCTGAATATAAAACTTACAGTAACTGATGCCTTAGCTATCACCAGTATCTGGAAAATACTGGATCTTTTTAGTGCTGCTTCTTGCAGAACTTCCCTTGTATAAAAATCTGGTCTGTATTTTTCAAAAGCCTATATATAGGAGGGGAAAATATTCTCTGTCAGAGAGCCTTTTTTGATTAATGAAGAAATGTAAGTGTAAAATAAACCATTCGGTATTGCAGAAATATTTGTGTATCTGAAGCACACAGTAAAGACCAAACCTATATCTGCTCACAGTTCAAACCCACAACAGTTAGTGGCAGTTTTGAATGCCTCAAAACCTATGTAGTGATTGATCACAATCTAATGATCAACTGTCAGCCTCAGCTATTATCAAATGGGTATTCCCCACAAATCCTGACTATGTTCAGTCTCTGTTCTTAATTCCTGACAGAGGAAGAAGTACCACGATATGATCAAGGGCCTCTTTGTGGAAATGGGGTTAGAGGACTTGGCAAATCAAGGTACATTCATCTGTTTACCTCCCTGACACACGCTTGGGTAGCTAGAAATTAGTTGTACCAGTTAAGTATCTCTAATTGCTTTCAGATCTAGGGTAAAGTTGTTGCACTAAAATTTATCTGTCCCCAGCAATTATTCCGTTTGGTGCAGAACTCACTTCTGTTTTAGATTTTCAGGGAAGGAAAGAAAGGAAATATATGTTAGGTCTCAGTTCCTTCGGTCAGAAAATTACCCTAAGTATACATTCAGTTTAAACTGTCAGAAAGAAAAGAAGAAACTTTTCCTTGATACAGATTAATGATTTCCCTCGTAATCTAAAAATCAGAAATTGAATGAATGTGTGGTTAATTTTAGAACTCTAATAAAATACAGAACCAAAACCAATGTCTCAGAGTCCTTTCATTATCTTAAAATAAAAGGCAGGAAAAAAAAGGTTTCACAAACAAGTAATTATTTTAATTTTAATGCCACACTTCGTGAACTGACAGCAATTCTCCTACTTGCATTCTGCCCTTTCACTTATCTGGCTAGGAAAAAAAAGAAGTATAAATCATGTTAAAGGAATTATATATGTAAATAAATCCCCCGGAAACAAGATAACTTCGCGCTGAAACAACTAGAGGCTCTCCTTGCAGCCTTAACTCCGGTAAGATCTAGAGCGTGGAAATCACTATTAAAACTCTTGAGGAATCGCATGCCACTGTCGAAGAAACGAGCACGCGGATTTTCATCTCACCGACTTGGAGCTACTTTGTAGGGTTTATAGCGCAGCCCGCCCCGGCAGTCTGACCGTTTCAGCCCCGATGCTCTGAGAGGTCAGAGGGGCTCGGGAGGGGTGGGGTTCGGGGACAGCGGGAAGCCCAAGGGCGCGGAGGGCCGGATCCGGGGGCAGGCGAGTAGGGCCCCGCGGCCGGAAGCCCGCGGGCAGGGGCCGAGCGCACCAGGCCCCGGTGGGTTCTGCCGACCCGGCAGAGGCTCCGCACCTCCCGCCCGCGGGGACGCCGTCCCGGGACCGCGGCGGGCGGTTCAAGGCCCCTTGCGCGGCTGGTGGCGAGCGATGTCCGGCGTAGCCCCCGCATCGCTCCGCGGCCG
>VZRJ01008451.1:46874-57836 GCA_013397565.1 Ptilonorhynchus violaceus
CTGCTCCTCCACGATGTAGTTGGGTCGCGGATGATGAATTTATGTATTGTTTTTTTCCAAGGCTGGCACTGCTTTCTGGGGGAAGTGGCCGGGAATCGAGGCAACTTCTTCCGCGGAACAGCCCTAGGCGCAGCCGCGGGCTTTGTTCGCGATCGCTGGCTGGAGTCGCGGGCTCACCTCCCCGCTCGCTCCCCACGGACAGTGGCCGCCTTCCCCTCCGCCCTGGCCCCGGCGAAGGTGGGCTGCCGGCTGCCCTGCCACAGCCCCGCAAAGGGTGGCTCTGGGGTAGGATGATCTCCACTCCTTTCTGCCGGGCGCCTCAAGCCTCTTCCCCGCGGGCCGGTGGCTCTGCCAAGCCGCTTCTCCTTGGCTGGGGAACGTAGGCAGAAGGGCTGGGGAAGGCCGGACCCCTTCGGGGCGGCCTGGTAGGCGGGAAGCGTTGCGAGACAGTCCGGCTCTTCTCCCTCCTCTCAGCACTCGCCCTGTCGCTCTTTCAGCCCCTCTCCTCCCTCGGCCTCCGGGGCAGACGGGAGAAACGGCGGAGATGAGAAAGTTTTTTTAAGGGGGAAAACAGCCCCTCTCCAGGAGGGGCTGCTGGCTGGCGACGCGGCGTTCTGCAAACGCGCCCGCGCCTCCGCGGACCGCTGGGGCCGGCGGCGGGGCTCGGGGAGGCCGGGCGGAGACCGAGAGCGCGGCTCCTTCGTGCCGCGGATGCTGAGGTGGAGAGGAATGCTGAGGAGAGGACAGGATGATGCTGAGGTGGGGACAGGATGGTGCTGAGGAGACGACAGGATGATGCTGAGGTGGGGACAGGATGGTGCTTAGGAGAAAGGATGCTGAACAGGGAAGGGATTTCCCCCTGGACACACACCCCCGTCCCCTTATCTTCACGGACAGGGAAGGCTCCCAGCTGACGGCAGGGTGCGTTAGGAGGCTGTGCCTCCGTCTGCGGTGCACTGGCGACACGGCGCCAAGGTACTAGGGGCGGCGGCGGGGGCTGGGGCACCCCCTGGGGCGGCCGAGGGTTAGCACCGCCTCTCGCGCCGCCGTGGAGAGCGGTGAAAAGTTTGGGTCTCCATCGAGCGTGAAGAAAGTACCTGCTTCTTGCGAGGGTTCGGCCGACCCACCGCCCCTTTCTTCGTTCCTGACTGCCTGGCTGTCCAAGGGAGGCGTTTTCCGGGGATGGACCGGATGGCGTGCGGGTAGAGGGCTGGCGGGGGAAGCGGGGCTGACGCTGCAGCCCTGTCAGTTGCAGTGGAGATGCCCTTCTGCCCGTCGCCACCGCGTCTGTCCCGCCTGGCTCATCCCAGGGTGAGTCGTAAGGCGGTAATTGCTGGGTTTTCCTTAGGCAAACGCCTCTGTCTTTTTCTAACCTTGGCCGCTTGTTCAGGGGATAATTTCTTCTGTTCCTCTCCCGAGCTAATTGCTGCTTTTGAAGTTTGTAAACATGCATGTTTGTGCCAGCGTCTGTGCAGCGCAGATATTTAGCTGCTGCAGAGAATTGTTTCACTGATAGAATGGCAAAAAATAAAGGCTTTTGTTAGCTTTGTGATAAATTGTTTAAGATGCTAATTCCTGGCACTGCAAGCAAGGTGAATGCTTCATTTTCTGAAGGAGCACACACAGCATGAGGGTGTTGTAAATAACGAAGTGCTAAGTGTCCACAACCATTTTCTGTCACAGGACTCAACGAGGTGGCTTATTATTTGACATAGGTTCTGCTAAATTGTTTTGTATCATCCAGCAATGATATTAATTATTAACTTACCCTCACAGATAGTAGCTAAAGGTGTGATTTCCCCACTGTCTTTGCAACAATTAATTCAGTTACTGCTTTTGGTGTGCATTCATTTAATTTAAGAGTCATCCAGTAAACCATTCTCATCCTAGTAATCTTTACTTGGTTGAGTAAATCCTTTGACATCAGTATGACAAAGTCAAGCTCTTTTAATTCAAAATTCAATTATCAAAATTCACTGAGATTTTGTAGTATTTCTCTCATGGTAAGATTTATGCAGCTGTTTTAATGTTCATGGTTTCCTTTGCCACTTGTTTTCAGATTAGAAATCTTGCTGGGGTTAGTTTCTATTTTTCTATTTTTTATTATTTTTATTTTTTTTAAATGAGACTGTTCTAGTGTATTGTGAGGAAATTCAGGTCTGCTCCAGCAAACCTCTTTCTTCATGGGATTGCCTTATGCATGGTTGAAAGCAAATATGTGCTTTGCTAGGATCAGGAAGGTTTGTCACTATTAAAGAAGTACAGTTGCCAAGGTGTTTCACTGTCTATGGTGTCATTTTATCTAATAGGAGCCTGGTTTTAATATGGTAGCTTCTCATAAGTTATAAGACAGAGATAACTAACTCTCTTAAAAGCCAAATAATTTCGTATGCATAAAAAAGTTGATTTCCATTCTCCACCGCTCTTCACTGAAGAAAATCTCTGGCTTTCATGGAAGTTTAGTTCAGGAGCAGCATGCCCAGATGAGATTTCTGTCTAAATGCTAAACAAAATTTAAAATAGTAAGTAATACCGTAATGTATATTTGCAACATTTGCTTTTCATGTAGTAGGAATCAAATGCTTGAAGCATAAGTGAATGCTTTCAGGGACTACAAATTATGTAGTCACAGATGTTCTATGTGTTCTCATTTAGTCTACTTGAAAACTGTATATTCTTACTTAATGGCAAACCAACCTTATCAACTGAACTCATACTACTTGAACCGGAAAATAATTGGGCACTGACATCTGTGAGAAAGATGACTAGTTAACATTTCTAGCTGCTTGAAGATGAAAGTGAGTATTAGCCATAGTCCCTTCTTAATGTTTGTAGATAGAAGATTGCAGTTACTGGTGCTTAAGACTGAAGAAGGAGGTGGATCGGGCTAAGAATGAGAAGTCGCCTTCATTAAATTTTTTAAAAGAATTGAAAGAAAAAGGAAAGGACAGAGATCAAATTAATGACCTGTGATAAATCTGGTCTAGAACTGTTTGCATTAGAAAGGAAGTAGGTGATTGTGAACTTGCTTGTGTACGTTTTTTGAAGGGAAGGGGAAATTTGTCATCTTGTTTTGAAAAGCCATACAGAAATACACATGAAAGAAACTCACATGGTTTGCAGCAGGGGAGACATAAAATGTTTTAGGATTAAATTGACCTGAGCTAATACATGTCTCACATCCAACTTGTTTGCAAGAACACATTGTTATACTACCAAAACAAATGTTTTGTGTATAGTACCTGATTCCCATACGCTACAGCAGAGTGCTGAAAACAAACAAGCCAGTAAATTCTGGAAAACAACATTGAAATTATATTAGATGCAACATATGCTAGAGAAGTTCAATCGTACTAAACCAGAAATTTTCACTATTCTAATTTGATACGAATGCAGAGATATCTGAGCTCCTGCTATTCATTTATTGATGAAGTAAATCTTTAGCCCTCTTCTTTCTCAGTCTCATTCACCCAAGTAAACTTTGCTGACCCAGGAAGGCCTTGCCTGCCCAAGTAATTTTCTGAGAGTAAAGGCAGTTGCTGAATTATTTCTTAAATGGGGCCTTTTTTTCGTGTTTAAGCCCCAAACTGAAAATACTGTTCTCTGTTGGGAATTGATATTTGTTAAGGATCTGAACCTATCCTGTGAGTACATTTGCTCTGAATGGATCCTTGATGTTAAGTCAGACCTAGATCTGCATGTCATGGAGCAAGCCATATCCGACAAATTGTGACAAGATTTGCTTGATAAGGCAACAGAAAAATAAAAGTAATAAGCAATGCTTTTTACTGGTGACAATTTAAGCATGTTATGGTCATAAATTCTGAGTATCAGGATTATTCTGAGGTGGGTGAAACGTTTTGGTGGTAAGATACAATCAATAGCACAGAGTCTGACTGCTGATCAACAGCATACAGCAATCATGAACAATGTTCTAATGCAGAAACAAGCCACTGGGGCAAAGCCTGGACCTGAGCCTGACAGGTCTCTAAAGAATATTTTTATTTTTGGCCTGTTGCACCAGTCCTTTGAGTGAGGAAAAGCTTAGGTGTGCATAGGGTCTGTGAAGAGAGAAGTGGCCTATCCCAGTTCAAGGGCAAACCTGGCAGACCAGAGTTTGTATGTCTCTATTTTCTTTATGTGTTGTGTTAGCTGTGGCCATGGAAATAACTGGGAGTTTATGTTTCTACAGTGTTAAGAGATCTTTAATTATCCATGGTGAAGGATGCTTTGATTTTGGGTCTTCTTTGCAACATGTCAATATGGCAGCAGAGCCCCAAGGTACAGCTTTAGGTTTTAATGGGAAGAGTGCCACCTACTGTGCTATTTTAGGTATTACAGCTGCCGTGTGTCTTGTGGCATTCCCAAGTTTCTTGTTTGCCTGTTTTGTTTTAGTCTCTATGGAGGGAGAAAAAAATAGAAAAGAAGTACCAAATTAAGGTATTCTGAAAGTCTTAGGAGGGGGTCTTTGAAAGACAGGCATACATTGAGACATTTGCAGTTTTTGTCACTTCAGACTTATAAAGGCTGCTAGCACTGGAAATAGGGAAGGGGATAAGAGATATATGCTTCCCCCCATGAAATAGTCGTGTTCTCAGCTTTCATGCACCACATGAACATAAATAAGGCTACCAGATTTATGACCTCTGAAATCTAAAGTTCAACTCCGGCTATAGTTTAATTTTAAAAAGTAGATTTCACTTTTTTTTTTTTTTAAACCCACCAGCTTTCAGAAAAGGAAGAAGAAAACGAGAAAAACCCACCATGAATTTTCCCATAATTTGCTGCAAAGTCTCATGACATCTTTCCCAGCATAAAACTGTATTTATCAGCCGAAAGGAGGCGTGTACTATGCTTTATGTGAATACAGAGTCATTTTTGTATGAAAATAACTTTTCCCCAGGCCTCAAAGTGTTTAGTGGCTGAAACAGAGATGTAAAATGAAGTAGATAAACCACCTTATTAACAGGACTGCTAGTTGCTGTATGTCTAGAGTGAAGTCATATAGTAATTCACTACATTCAGTGATGACCTTTCCTTTAAAAGTATTGTTAATAATAGGCACTTCTATATAAAGTATTTATACTACATACTTGAAGTTCATATATCATTCACTACCCCATGCCATTTTTGTTGTTTTTTTAGTTTGGTTTTTTTTTAGCTACTAGCAAAACTGCTACTGAGGAACTTCCTACAGAAATACACTTTTGCAATATGCCTGCAGTTCTGAAGTTGAAGAGTTTCTGGGGGCAGATGCACAGCATTGCTGCACCTATGTGACAGGGCAGCATATGTGCTGTCCTCAGGATGGGAGGCCTTTGGCATCATCTCTCTCACCCTCACCACGTAGAGCCATGCCTTGACTTCAGCATTATACCCTTTCCATGAAGCAGGCAAAAGAATAGCATTCCTATGTTTTTATTTTATCTGTACCCAGTTGCCTGTAGTGAAAACTTAAGGTTTATGAAAGTGGAAAGAAAGAAAAAATATTTTTGTTATGCCCTTTCATGTTTGTCTGAGACCATCTAGTTGGATGAAGACTACTACACTAGTATTTTTACTGGAGATAACAACAGAAGTTTCATTATGTGCTTAATAAGAAAAGGCATTCCTAACTGTCATCAATTTTGCAATGACGCGGGGAGACTCAGAGACCTTCTAATAATGAAAATATGTAGAGTATATAATAGATATGTTCAGGTGTTCCAGTTCAGCAGATGGAAAAAGTACTCTCGCATTTGAATTCCCAACACAATGGGAAAAACTGCATCCAAATATATTCCTGACTGTAGCAAACATTATTTCTACTCTCCTATTTTTGCTCGGCTTCACTCAGATGGTCTGTATATTGAGTATTCCTCATATGGCTTTTATAGTTGAATAGGAGATTTCCTATGCTGCTTCCGTCACCATTGTTCACGAACATTTATCCATTACTTGCACTTGAGGCAGCCATTCATTGAAATGGTAATGAGATTTTGAGCAGTTTATAGTTCCATAGGGTTTTTTTTGTTTGGGTTTTTTTGTGTTTTGGTTTTTTTTCTGCAGAAAAAGATTGTGGTTTTGTTGATGCTTTTCAAAATCTACTTTTAATTGGTAGATTGAGATGGATTCTATGCTAATTTCTCCTGCATTCCTGAATTATGGCCTAGCAAGGCACTGTCGCTTGGATCTTCATCTATTAATCATGGAAACTGCTTTCTTATTCCGTTGCCATAGTTTCACTGCCTCAGATAGTGTTGGGGTGCCTTGGGAAAGGCTTGCAATACATTCGGACTTGCAAGCCTTGCAGTTATTTTGGCAGTAGAAGTGCTCTGAAGGAGCAGAGCATCCAACGTGATTCAGAGTTGGATTAAAAGCAAAATCTTCTGAATATGTCTCTCTGGACCTTGTTATGTGAATGTCCAGCTGATATTTACTCCCGGGATTTACTTTTTGTTTTGTCTTGCTGGTAAAATCATAAACATCAGAGACTAATGGCTGCCTTCATCCATTGCAAGACCAAAAAGGCTTTTCATTAGTTATTCTGATAAATGGTTGGGTAAATTAGGGCATTTAGGTTTTCCTAAGCAATCCAGGTAATTTGTTTTACATTCCCAGTTAACCTAGCTATATACAGTGTAATATCATGTGTGAGACTGAGCTAATATTTATTGTCACCTTAAATTTAATAAGACAATAAGAACCTTTTTGTTAGCTGCAGAGCAGCTTGAATTACAAAATAGAAAAGGGGAAATTAACTTTTTTCAGACAAAACTAGAGCTCTTTTAGCACTGTGTTGGCACTGGCAGTATTTTTTCAATGATGTTTCAATATTTGTTCATAAACTCAGCATTAAAATAGACATACTTTCAGAAATGCAGAGTTGTAAGAAATCAAAAATAGGTTTTTTGATGAATGAGAAAAATGGTAAAGTAGTAAATATATCTAACAGGAAAGTAGCTGGAAGACTGACTTGTCAATGTAGTGCTCAATATTAATTGATTTGTCTGTTATGCGTACTATAAAATAATGTGAAAACATATTTCAGTGAGCAAATCATGGTTTCCTTTTTCTCTTCCCATTGAGAAAAAATCCACATCACTTCTGTGTTCAATAGTAAGCTACATATTTGACCAGATATTTAAATCCCAATTCTTCTGCATTTTGCAGCATCTCCAGAATGATGTGATATCCCTCTATTTCTAATAAAGCAATTTGAGTCTACCACAGATAAACTTGCTATGTCTCTTCTGTTTACAAAAAAAAAAAAAAAAGCCAGCCTTGACTGTTCAAATCAGTCAAAGTATAATGTTAAAAAGCTGGGCAGTTGAGATTAAAGAATTCAGTATAATTGGAATTAATCAGGAAAATTAGCCACTTGTTTGCTTTCAGAAGGTTAGTTTGCACTCAAAGATTAGTTTTAAAGCTTCAGCTTGGAACTTTACTACCCAATCTTGTCAATTTTTCAAGTGAGATCAACAAGGAGACTGAGAACATGTGCCTGTTATATGTAATCCTCAGGAGTCCTACAAATGCAACAAATTGAAGTCCAAAAATTTGACATGAATTTTAAAGATTCTTTGGTTGGTAGATGCATACAAAATGTGTATTTGTAATTTTATACTTTCACATAGTGTGGAAGTTTCTGGTTTGTAATCTGGTTTCTGCACGGTGTTGTATACACATATTTTTACATAAAATTAATCCCAGCCTTTTTCCTGGTAAACTCACAGTGTGCATGTCTCTACTAGACTGTCTGATAGGACAGAATAATGTGCTCCAGTCATTTGGTAATGACTTCCACCTTTGGAAGGGAGGTGGTGATTGAGTGAGAAAATTGTTACAGTGAGAAAATATTTTGTGTCAAAAGCTATAGATGTGCAATTTGTAATATTGTGTTTTTCTCCTCAGAATTTATTATAGTTAATTTAGTTTCAGGTTAGGTATAGAATCCTTCTGTACAGAAATTAATTTAATCAGTTCTGTAAGGTACATTTGTATTTTGGGGTGGTTTTTTTTTTTGCTTACAATTTATTTTTTGCCTCCAAGAAACAGAGAAGTTAATCATAAGTCAGTAGTCAGTATAAAGGGCCAGTCTTGTTCCTTTGGAGGGTAAAAAAGAATTTCTATTGAACATGCAGCAACAAGCCCTTACTCCATTTATAGTACGGTGCAAAAGTACAGAATCACTTAGGTTGGAAAGGTCCTTGAAGATCATCAAGTCCAATCCTTAATCTAACACTCCTGAGTCCACCACTAAACCATGTACCTAAATGCTACATCTACACATCTTTTATATACATCGACGCATCTTTTAAATACCTGAATTGGTGACTCAGCCACTTCCCTGGGAATATTTTTCTTTCAGTTTATTTATTATTGATAATAAAAGTTCTTCTGCATCCTCAAACAGCTGAATTTTAGCATCAAGTGTACTAATTTTATCAAGAAAAGAAAATAATAATTTCTGGGAAAGTGATTGTGGTATTTGTGTCTTTCAAGCAACGTCACACAGCATTTGGTCTGCAAATCACACATATGTTCAATAACATCTTACCATGTGAACATTCCTGGAAGGTTGGTGCTTGTTTTGGTCTGTGTGCTTATGAACAGACCTGAGAGAGAGAACTGTCCCCTGTTCAGCCTCAAAGCTTCCCCAGTAGGCAGCTGGTAGTGTAGGTGGAACACAGCCATTCCACAGGTCCTTTGGGGTGGGTGGATGGGGCGGAATGATTGGAGGGCAGCTGGAGCCCTGGCTTGCGTGCCTCAGTTTGCATGGGAATCCTGTCCCAAAACACCACAGCAAGGAAAAGGATGGGAGGACTCACCTTTTCCAACAGTTGCTCTGCACGCAGGGCACAGCCTGGTATCTATTGCCTGATGTCAAAGCAGTGGCTGAGTCTCACAGGATTATCATTCTTGAGTGGTACTTCATGCCATGAGCATGGCTAAATGCAGCCTGGTATTTGATTCAAAATTGCCTTTTTTTATTGCACAGACTGGATTGGAGGCTATTCAACTGCAATCTTGAACTTCAGGTCATAGTCTTTATTTTACTGGCTTTTCATCAGAGCTCTCTAATGAAAAAAGGGCATCAAAACAACTTTTTAATTTAGTTTTCTGGATGAACAGATCTTGGTACTGTGTGTATAAACTTCTAATGGCATTCAACCCATTCCTCTTCTAAATAATTTGTACTCATTAATTAAAATGTACAGCTTTTGCAATTACAACTTACTGATTCAAACCATATTAAATCAGAAATGACCACAATTAAAATGATTTTTTAAAATTTGCTGTAGTCTGTTATATGAGGGTGATTATGTAACATATGTTTTAAGAGCTGTGTCCCTGCAGTAGGACTTTGTTTTCTAGAAATACGTTGTTCAGAATTTTGTTGGTTTATTTGTTTGTTTGGAATTGGGGTTGGGTTTGTGTTTTTTTTATCTTGGGAAGAAATTTAATTGGAGAGTCATGTCAGATTTCACGAAGAAGTAAGAAGACAAACATTCTTGTAGTGATTCTTTGGGATGCTTTTTTTTTTTTACCCAGTGAAATTGTTCTTGATTTGGAATAGGAATTTGTTTTTCTTTCAAAAGAAATTAGGAACTAAATCCTAAAGATCTGTTGTGGGAAAAGGAAAGATTTTTGCATGAGCTACTACCCTTTTTCATTATTATCTGCAAGGTGTTTCCTTTTAATTCTGTTGTAGGGAAGTTCATCATGTTCAGAAACTGATTAATTCTATCACGAGATGCGTATATTTCAGGGTGGTGTTGTCTTTTTTACTTTATCCTGTTTCATGCATAAGACCTAGACATACTGCCAGAACACTTCCTTTCCCAAGATAAAAACAAAAAAAGAGATCCTGTTCTCAGTCAACAACACATGTAGTCCAAAAGGCAGATTTAGTGAAGCTGCTGCCAATGGCCTGAAGGCTGGTTACTGGATGATGCTGAGAAAAATGCAGTTTTGATTTATCAAAACATTCTTAAGAGTACTACATACATGTGTTAAAGTATCTATCAGAGAAAAATTTTGAAAATATAAGGCAACCTGTGGAATAGAGTAAGTTCTCTGACACATGAATTTTAATTCCTTTTCAATGTGCCTTTTATGTTTGTTACTACTTGGTTTTGTTTGTGTTCACCTTTGTGATAAGCTTCATAAGCTCTCTTGTGTAGCTGAAATCCCCGAGTTAACATCATTTGCAAAAAAAAAAAAAAAAAGCCAAACAAATAACACCCAGCTCAAATGTTGTATATGTGAGAGAGGCAATTCTTCCAGGCCCTTCCTGGTAACGTGTTGGTACAAATAAATGCTGGTGATGTTCTACAAAGGGGTGGAAAATGTAGACTATATAATGACTGCTAATGTCAGAGAAGTGGTCTGTAAGAACGCTTGCACTGAATTATTTTGAATAGCAAATCAGTTTTTATTAGATATTTTTTTCTTTCTTTTTTCCATAAATGGTCAGTAATCTATTTTAGATTGAAGCAGATAAAAGAATTCATTGTTGTTATAGTCAAAGAACTTCAAGAACATTTCAAAACCTGGAACATCTACACAGATGCTTAACCAGTTACCTCCTCCTTTATGCCAGGCTCCAAATATCCAGCTATCTGGATTCCCAGCTGTAAAACTTTATTCAAACAAGTGTCCTTAGTTTACATGAATATGTCATCAGAACCAATTACATTGCTTATGTCTATAAGTGAAGAGGAACTGTGCTGAGACAAGAAAATATGGGTTAGCAGGATCTGACTTTTGATTCATTAACATCAAACAGAAAAATGAGGGCACAGTTTTGCTTCATATTGCATCTCCATATTTATTTTACTAGGCATGGAATTTGTCTAGAAGAGGTAACCTCTGACTTGTTCGTATTGGTGATATAAAACTTGCTTGACTTCATTAGCAGTTATTAATTACTGATTTTTTTTTTGAGGAAATTAACTCGCTGTTGAGACGAACACAAAC
>VZRJ01008537.1:0-10439 GCA_013397565.1 Ptilonorhynchus violaceus
AGTATTGAACAGTGGCTCAATAGACCCAGGCCAGGCCTTAGTACCAGGCGAGAAGCTGCTGGGGTTCATGGGAATGAACAAGGCACCCTTATATCAGTCAACGAGTCAGTTTGTGAGGGTTGTTTAGCTGTTCAGGCATAAAGTCCCAGGCAATGGGAGGTGATAACCACCCTAGGAACCTGCCCAAATCCTTCCACGCTCCCTGCCACCCAGGAACTGGATGCCTCATAGCAAATTTTAATAGCTTGTCATCTAAAGGTTGTTTTCTCTTGCACCAGGATGACGACAGATTCCATGAATTCCATAGCGTAAGGACAGTATTAGCCAGTGTTATTAACAGTATCAAACAGCTTATGTACGGATGAGCAAGGACCATGGAAGTCTGCAGCACAAAATCATCCACATTCAAATCCACCATATGCAGCGAGAAGGAGTTGTAGTCACTCATCGTCATTGTTTGTCTGAACACGTTCCCAAACTTCGAGGTAAGCAGTGCGGCTGCCAAATGCCGTGTGCCACACAGGAGCTTGCTACTTGGTAACTACTGTTTACCATTTACTATAGCATGCAATACGTGTGTGTATATATATATAAAACTGCTTTTATCTCACCCCACATTGGGCGCCAAAATGACTGTAGTGGTTTGACCTTGGCTGGGTGCCAGGTGCCCACTAAGCCGCTCTATCACTCCCTTTCCCAGTGGGACAGGAGTGAGAATAAGATGGAAAAATAACTGAGATAAGGCAGTTTATTAAAGTGACAGAAAGAAGCAAGCAAAGATCTGCACGCGCATAAGCAAAAAGGATAAAAAAGGTCAATCTCTACTTCCCATCAGCGAGCGATGTTCGCACGCCTCCCAGGAAGCAGGGCCTCAGCATGCACAGTGGTTGCTCTGGAAGGCAAACATTACAGAATAATGGATGGCCCACTGTTCCTCCTCTCTCCTTTAGCCTTTATATCTGAGCTGATGTCACATGGTATGGAATACCCCTGTGGTTAATTTGGGTAAGCTGGCCTAGTTGTGTCCAGTCCCAGGCCCACTCCCAACCCCTTGATGGGGGAAGGAATGTTAGAGGGACAGCGCTGCTCAGCAGTAGCCGAAACACTGCTGTGTTATCAACACCCNCTGCTCAGCAGTAGCCGAAACACTGCTGTGTTATCAACACCCTTCCAGCTCCCAATGCAAGCACAGCACTGGGAGGGCTGCTGAACTCTGCCTCAGTCAGACCCAAGACACTGGCCCACATGGTCGGCTACGGAGGCTGTCATATTGGGGGAGGGGCTTCTCCACCATCTTGTTTTCTCTGTTCCCAGAGAGTCCACAGGATTCAGCACCTTTGTATCTAGTGGTTATTGCTGTTATCTTGGTTGTTGCTGCTTTGGTTTTTAGTAAACTGTCATTTTTTCACTTATATCCTCTCTCATTCATCTCTCCTTATTGGTGAAAGGGGAGTGGTTAAAACTAAAGGGGAGGTAGTTTGTTTCCCAGGCTCCACCCTGTAAATTGTCTTAAACCAAGACAGTATCTCAGTCAAAGCTTCTGCCCTTTCTTTGTGCTTCCTCATTTTAGATCTTTTGAACAGACATCTGTCTCCCAGTCGGTATAACAAGAAGAAGAAATGTGTATTTGATTTGTGGTACCTTGTTGTCATCCTCCTGCTGTAGGAGTGTGTGTGCTCTGCTGAACTCATCTGCATCTTGTTTTGAGACAAATGACACTTTTACCAATGCTAACCAATTTTATAACTTGGTCCTTGCCCTGGTTTTCTCCTGATGCTTTCACACACAGATGTTCACATTCATATTTCTATTACAAATCTCTGAACCAGGATGTGTTTCACAGCTCTCCACACCTGGCTACTTCATTGCCTTGCTAGTCCACTTATGCCTCAATCACCAAAGGGCAAAGGCCTCTCAGCCAGGCTGGAGTCATGGTCCACTGTTGGTGTATCAGCATTTATCATGTCTAGTAGATGACTGTGATAGTGATGACTGGTGACTTTCAAGAGCTTGGTTCTTGAGCAGCTGTTTGTACAGTCCATCAAGTTTTGCCTCCATTTAAGTGAAAGTCTGTCTGCTATGTTCCCTTGTCACTTTTGTTAACAACTGCATCTTTTAAAGCCAGTTTGTGTTTTATAGCTTAAAAACCATAAGGAGATTAATCAAGGTAATTGCACTCTGATTCTTGTTCCCTTCATCAACCATGTAGGAAACACACACAGAGAACTTTCAGATCTGAGTGAAAACCACTGTGAAGGTACCACCCTGATGGGCCTGAATTTTCAGCTTCCCTTAGTGGGAACCTGAGGACCTCTCTTGCATTGAGTTGTTTCGGGGACAACAGAGTTGGTGTCAGTGATTTCCTCAGAAAAGAAAATAACAAGTGTCATTGGTTCTTGAAAAGCAGTAAAAGCAAGGTTTTCCAAAGCACATTTCTGTAGTTTTGTTGTTTTAAATGATTGCAATACATTTTGCCTGGGCTGTAGCTGAGCTGTTGGTGAGCTATGGAGAAAAGTTGTGGAAGAAGAGACAGAGCTAGAAGTCTTCATTTAGCCTATGGCAGGAATTGAGGTACCCGACATGGGGGTACTAGTAAGGCATCTTCTTGAAGTGCTATCCATAGCTGTTGTTGAACTGCTGGCACTTACATTACAGTTGCTTAGGGCACCTACACATTGAAGTCTGCTTGCGTGCAGTGATGGCTGGAGACACAGCACAATTAACACGCTACCCCGTGTGCCTTCAGGGGAGCTCGAAGGGTTGCAGGCAAACAAGCAAAGCCCAGCAGGTTTCCGCAGTCCTGCAAAGCTTCCAGTTGCTAAAACTTCTAGAGCAATTTTGTAAGACTAGAAAAGTGTTTTCTTAACATAGTAAGGTAAAGCAACTGAAGAAGGCACAAGCAGAAAAGGATCATATGAAAGAAGACCTGGATGGAGGGAATACCTCCAGCTCTGGAAACTGTAGGATTCTGGAGTGCTTCTACTCAGAAGGAAGATGTTATCAGCTAAGTGATGAGTTTTTCTTGCACCTGGCTGGATACTGACATGCCACCTGAACCTGGGTGAAACTCTTATGGTTATTCAGAGAATGACATCCAAGCTGTCACAGAGGCAGGAATTCATTCTCCCTTACTTTGCAAAGCATGATTGATTCATCTGATACATCTGTGGAAGCCAACTGAAGTCCTGTTTAGCTACTCACTGCCTCTAACAGCAAGTAGTCAAATTCCTTCCTGGTACCACAGGACGCCTTCCTCGTTGCACAAAAATCTTCCTATTCACATACTAATTAAGTCAATGTATTGCACTTGATGCTCAGAAAATAGGATGGTTGGAGGACTAATGGTGTGCTTGGTGATTCTGTTATTTTCTTTCTTGGAACTTTACAACCATACTCAGAGAAGTGCTCAAATGGATTCCAGTGGTGATATAATTGATTTCCTTGGAAAAGATTTATTGTCCAGAGCATTTTGATGATAGCAGTTACAGTTAAATATATACTTTTAAATTTAGTCTGAAGATTGTAAAGTCAAAAATCACTGATTTTGGCTTAGATACATGAAAGACTTCCTTTGTCATTTGAGTGAGTGGCCACATAGATGAATTAGCCTGTCAAGAGGTCCCAGCTGGAAAAAGTCCCAAACAAACTGTTACAACTGGTCCCTTCCAGCTCCTTCCATTCTGTGATTGCATGATCTATTAAACAGTCCTTTACAGTTTGTGGAATAAACTGACCTTTTTTTTAGCGGTTCAAATGCAATCCCAAATTTTCAGCAGCTCATTAAAGTGCTCATTAAAGCCAGCTCAATGAGTGCTTTGAGTGGGTATTTGCATCAGTAAAACAGGAACATTGAAACCTTGCAAGGAGAAAATGGAAAATGACACAGAATGCAAAACACAAGTACTCAACTGAGAATGTGCTGTTTTCAACTAAAGTAGCACTCAGAACCAGTCTTACTCAGCATTTTCCACCCAACTGAACCGTGACACCCAGTCAGCATTTCTGGAGCCCTTGCTGCTCATTCTTGAAGCACTGTTCGAAGCACCTTGTCCCTGGGACTAAGGTTGTGATGTGATGCTTCAGGCAGGCCAGCTAAACCTCATGCCACGACCAGAGATGCTGCCTCTCTCTTTGCATCAGCACCGGGAGGCTGTCTGGGCAGCAGGGCTAGAACCCTCCTCTCTAGAGAGTCTCTTCAGTGGAAACTAGCGAGCAGCTCCACACTAACCATGGGTCCACAACCATGCTTAGTTTTCTCTTTGACAAGCTGAAACAACAGGGCATTTGCTGACTTTGCTGCCAAGTGAAAATAAATTGTCATCACTTTTTTCTAGTCATAAACTCTATGAATTACAGAGACCTTGAATAGAGTTAGCTCTTGGGGCTCAGTCTCTCAAGGTGAGTTTCTTGAGAAATACGTGATTGATTTTCCACATCCTGCTGTGCAGTGTAAGGGGAAGATCAAGGTGTTGACTAAAAGCTGGGAAATGCTAGAAAGCTGAATATAGCAAGGCAGTCTTGGCAAGTCACTTCAAGATGGTCTAAAGACAAAATATCAGCTAGTCATTACGCATTATCTTCTTCCAGTCTAGCACAGAACAAGTACTTATATGATACAAAATGAACTGGCAGCCTCACAGAGTACTTTGGAGCAGGTACTGGAGGGCTTTAGTTCATCTGACAGCACTGCTAACACAGGCTCTCACCTTTGTTTATGGAGCCAAGGCTTCTGAAAGCCTGAAACACTGGGCACTTCTCTCCTTAAAATCCATCATGCTGGCAATCTGTAAGTGAACAGATTCAATAACTTATATCTGATTCTTCCACATACAGGAATGGACTAGTCTCTTCCTCTCACAGGAAATGAAAGAGAATGTTTTTTGACAGGAAGATGAAAGCCAGACCATAAGGAAGATCAAAAACAAGATGAAACCATGAACAATGTGTGCAGCCGTGCCAGAGGGACGAACAAGGATGTGCAACAATTAGGAAACAGCAGCCACTGTGTTCCTCCTGTGCTTCAAAAGAGCCATCACAGCCCTGGGAATAATAGTGCCCCAGAAAGGGAGAGAGCAGCAGCTGGATCATGGTTCTGTTTCTGAGCACATCAGATGAGTAAGCAGAGAAAGGCTCAGCTGCCTTACCTAAAGGACAAAGATGACTCAAAACCCATGGTTTTGAGCTCATGGGTTTGAGCTCAAAATGTATGTTAGTGGCTTTTAACTAGATTTACACTGTGAAGCAAATGTGCCCTGCCATGAAGCCAGTACATGCCCCAAACCACCTCACTGCAGGGTAGACAAGAATAAACAGCACAGCTGGATCAAGGGTTTGATGAAGAGGAAGATGTTCACTGTCATCTTTGAGCTTTGGGGCTGAATTGTTGATCCTGGAGATCTCTTTCAACTCCACTTCTGATGAGAAGTGTGACAGAGCAGATTAGAGAGCTACTTTCAAAAGATCCATCCTAACACCACCAACAGCAGTCACTGCTTTGGAAATTTCTTCTGTGTTCTATTTCCTGTGGACCATCCTTGATATCACCCTCAGGCCAGTGAAAAATACTTGACGAAAGTGTCTTGATGGATGGGCAGAATCTGTGTCTTAATAACTAGAAATGGACAACAGTTTCTTGTGCTCAAATTGTGTTAAAAATATTTGAAAAAACTGATAGACATTTTTTCCAGCAGCCCTACTAAAGTGTGTATCTCCTTTCTATAGTTCCAGTATATTTAAGCATTACCCTTTTCCTACATCCCTACTCAATGTAAATCATTTTAACAGCAGGAAAAATACTGATTTCCCTTAGGTAAGCACCCAGCACCCGATGTTAACCCATGCCAAGTGATGAGCAGTTTTAGCTACCTGTATGACCCACAGATCAAAAAATTACCCCAAACTTCTTTTCACCTTCTTGGGTCCCTGGGGAGCCAAAACAAAATGAAGTGTTATTACAAGGACTGGAGTAAAGCATGTACAATAAGGGGGGTTTTGCTTGCAAAGGCTTTCTTTTTTCTGGTGGTTAAAGGGGAGCACAAACCCAAAGATAATCTCCAGAGTGCTGATGAGTGCAAGAGGCATCAGGAACTGCCAAGAGGGAAGGAAGCTCCTTTGTTCATAATCAAAATACTAGGTATTTCTAGTATCTCTGCAGAAAGCTCACTTAGGTGTTTAAATCTAGTTATTCTTTCAATGTAGTTTATTTAGAATATGATTTCCTACACATTTGGAAAAAGCAACCTGAAAAAAAAAGGAGAAATGGTTATTTGTCTTGATACACAAACCTGCCATTTGAGCTAACAGAGTGTGACAGTAGCGTGGGTTTTCTGCTTCTGTTTCCAACATCCAAGATGGGCACTTCACCAGACTTCATAGTTTTGGGTTGTCTGCTCGCTGCAGGTTTTGGAGAAGATGCTGCTCTCTGAGGGCCAGCATGCCAGGAGCAAAGGGTGACCCCAGCACAGGCCATCCCCTCACCTACAGGGTCTGAGCACAGTGGGCAGGGCTGGCTACTGGTAACATGGTCCTTTGTGACAGACATCGCAAGTCTGTCACAAATGTCCGGGGTCCATCCCTGTATTTCCAACAGGAACAAAAGGAGATGGAGCCAGAAGCAGGGCTGGAAATAAGACTACAACAGGGGTCCCAGGATGGATGCTTCAAGCAGAGCTAGCTTGGAAGAAAAAGCAGGTCACTAAGGACCCAGTCAAGTTTTGAACACCTCCACTGATGGAACCCCCACAGCCTCCGTAGGCTTCTGCCCTTGTATCTGGCCACTCCAAGGAAGTCTATTTTTGGTTCCACCTGTTTAGGCTTTCCCTTTCTGTACTTGTGCCCATTGCCTTTGGCTACTATTCAGCCAGAGGAGCCTGTGTGTGAAAACACTACCTGGTGAGGCAAGGAGCTGTGGGAGGTTCAAGTAGATCAGAGAGGATGAAACCTTCTCCCAGAGCCACCATTTTGCATGATACAAAACTTTTCCTGACTGAACTTCCTGGCTTTTCACCAAGGTGTGGGATGCCAGGGCTCTTCTCCTGTGAAAAGATTGGGAGAACTTGCTGCCAAAAAATATTTTCCTATATTGCTGGAAATTGCTGTGGAATGTATTCAAGCTGTAGAGGCCAACTTGGAATAATCAGGATTGTGCAAGGCATATAGAGCACAGAACATTTCAGAAAAGGATCAGTGTGTGGATTACATGAGATATATCCGGTTTTAATACGAGAGAAGAAAAATAAGTTCCTAGTGCAGGTAACTTGAGTTTTCTAGCTGTATCATGTTGACAGCTCAGATTTGGAAATTGAGCTTCGAAGCTTGAGTACAGATAAGAAGAGCCCTAAGCAAGTTGTTCCTGGAGTTTGGTCTTCCTTGCTATCCTTGAGCAAAAGAATTAGATCAACATGTCAGAATCAGACACGTCAGCAAGTGCTTAGAGGAATAACCTGATTTCCTACAGTGTGAAGCAGCCATAATTCCAGACCATCCACAGAAAGGGAGTTTGCTTGGCCCTGCTAATGACATCCTAGCAACCTGGAGGAACTATAGATTCTAGGATTCTAGAATTCTATGAACCAGCCTCCAATGTTTCTGAAATACTCAGATCCATAGATGCACCACTTGTTAGAGCTCTTGAATTTTGCTCTGATGAGGGTCCTAAGACTTCCACAGCAAAGGGTCCAAAAGAATTCAAAAGTTGGTTTTCCTTTGTTATGGCAGTTCATCATATTCAGGGTGGATTTTTACTGGTAACTTAATGCTAAATTACTTTTAAGACTTAGATACCCTAAATCAGCACACAAGCCTGTAGGTTCACATCACTTTAACCACCTACATCCCCACTGCCAGGCATACACTACTGCCCAGCCCCTGCAGTGATGCACATACAGCACCTTTTTTATGTCACATTCTTGACAGGATTCACAAATGAGACTTTCCTCCCATCTCATCTTTGGGGTAGGATCTGTCAGATTTTGAATTAAAAAATAAGGACTGCAAACTCTACCATGTGTGGCTTACATGTCTGCCCATTCCTGTGAGTCTGCTGTCCCTGTGAAGCCTGTTCTGTGCTCAGGGACCCCAACAGGTTGGATTTAGAGAAAATAAACACTCTGAAATGCAAAGGGGTAGAGCCAAGCATAAGGGATTTCAGCCTTTGTTCACTGTCCGGCTTGAGCATCAGGCAGAAGATGGTGCAGTAAAGCCCAGTGGAAGCTGATATAGTTTCAGTGATGATCTCACTAGAGCTATTACAACTGATGACTTGCTTTTGACTGCTGAACCTGCCAAGCAGAAGAGGAGCACGTACTGATGGACTCGCCGTGGTACGACCAGAGCAGCCATCCTGTGAAGAGTCTTTTTATTTGAGAAGCTGCCATTGAATTCTGCTGAGGTGGGCTGGGAAAGGAAACCCTGTGTGCTTCGGTAGGTGGCTGAGGCTTTGCATGAATAATAGAGACTATTTTGCATTTTACAGACTGTCTAGCAGCCTGTATCTCCTGCAACGTACCGATGTCATCCATAGGCACAGAACTCCAGTGTTCCCTGACCAATATCTGATTTATGAAGAGGGGTTACAACAAGGCTCAGCTTGAGTAGGCCATCAAAAATACAGTCTACCTCTCTTCTGTGAGAAAGTGGTTTGTTTTCTTATCACCTTCCCCAAGAGGTACTTGCTGAAATACACTGCCAGGATGCCCTGCAGGGACTTTCTGATTGTAGAGGTGGCTGACCAGTAAGCTCTGGAAGCTCAGGAAAATTTCTGTTAACAGAAAATAAATGGAAAATTACTGTTTCAAAGAGGAATGAGAAATATGGAAATCACTTCTGCTAGGAGAGGAAGAGTGCCCCTGTGAGATGGAAAAAATTGATATCCTCTCATAAATAAAGGAAGACCACAGCCTCTTCTGAAGACTTGGGCTATTAAGCATTTGTAGGAACTCATCCCATCACTGCTTTTTAACTAGTTACAAATACTTCAAAGGCAAACACTTTATTTCAAGTCAAGTGGAGTATTTTTTGGACTGCCTAAAGAGTCAGCTTCACTATTCCACATTTTTGTCATCATTTTACATTAACTACTTTGGTGACTTTCTGCTACCTCAAAGCTTGCAAATTTGCCAAAGGAAATGTAAACAGCATAAACATAAATCTGATGAGGTCTAATTTCAATTTAGTGATCTAAGTTGTATTTTTAAATATTTTGAAGCACCAAGCAGTGTTCTCGACATAGACTGTGTTCCTGCATAATTTCTGCTGGCAACAAAGACATCTCAAGGAACATCATCCTCCTTAGGGCCTTTTTATTGCTTACTTTTGCAGTTCCAGTTACCCCAGTTAGCTTTCAGAGCAGCACTGATAAAAAACATATCAAAAAAGACAGGAAAAGAAAACTAGAGCCCTCAAATGGAGCCAAACAGCCTAACTGACTGTACGACTCATTCATTAAATACTAAAAACAGTGCTGTGAGCACAGAGAGTCCAAAACGCTTCACACAGGTGGGCGAGTCTCATGATGTGCTGTGAAAAGAGCTAATCCCTTGTTCTCCCTGCTGAGAAAGCAGAGGCATGTGGGGCCAAATCCATAGCACACTGCGGTGCTTGTGCCAGGAGACATCTTGGATGAATCAAGGCTCCCTTCTGGCTCCCTGAGCACTACCATGAAGTTATCAGGAACATGGTCTGCCATGCCTGGTGCCTTGTTGTTTCTGCCCCATGCCATTGGCTAAGATAACCAGGAGAGCAGTCTCCCTTGGAGACCTCTCTAGCCATGACAGTCTTCTGAATATGTCCGAAGACTGAACATCTCACCCACATCTCAGCTCAAGCACCCTCCTTCACCCCTTAAGGTGCTGCTTCTCCTAAATAACCTTGCGGCCTTTGTGTTGGGGTTTGCCACCCCAATTTCAATAGGATCAAACCCCTGGGACATCATCACCCTAGACATGATCCCATCCAACACTCAAGACCAAGGGGACACAGCAACAGTTCCAGAGGATCACTAATGAAAAAGGAGAACGATGGGCTTGGAGGCAGTGATGGAAGTCAGGGGTTTGGGTTAGGGTGGGGTCCTCAGTGTCTGCTGAGTGGTGGTATAGGGTATTGGGGGGTTATTGAAGGGTTATGGGGGCTGATGAGAGAGAACAGATAATTGCATTCAGGGAAAATGAGGGATGGGATCGTTGGAAAGGGAACTGCATGAGGGACTACGATGATGTAATCGGGGAATATCTCAGGTTGGAAGGCACCCATAAGGATCGATGTATCTCCCCTTTAAGATGCAGACAATAAGCCTCCTCTCTGGAGCAGAGAGGAGAGAAACTAAAGGGAAAAATTGGGATAGCAAAAACCAAGCAAGAGTGGATGGAGGGTGTCCTGCTTTCCCTTCCTTCTCTGAAACCTTTTTCTGTTGTGCTGGTATCACAGTTTTGGACAAACTTAGG
>VZRJ01008538.1:427-11505 GCA_013397565.1 Ptilonorhynchus violaceus
TCCTGTCTCTTCTGAAGAGCTTGTAACCATCCAGTGCAGTGCTCCAGTCTTGCGAGTCATCCCACCATGTTTCTGTGATGGCAACTACGTCATAGCTCTGCTGCTGTACCGTGGCTTCCAGCTCTTCTTGTTTGTTACCCATGCTGCGTGCATTGGTATACATGCACTTCAGCTGGGCTACTGATTTCACCCCTAACTCAGGCTTACCATCCTTGGGCCTGTTTCCAGAGAGCCCAGCTGTATCCCCTTCCCCCTTCGAATTTAGTTTAAAGCCCTATCAATGAGTTCAGCCAGTTCATGAGCTAAAAACCTTCTGCCCTTGACAGAGAGATGGAGCCCATCTGGTTCCAGCAGACCAGGTGCCAAAAAAGTTTCCCCGTGATTAAAGAACTCAAAATTCCGCTGATGACACCAACCCCCGAGCCACCTGTTGATAATGTGGGCTTTCCTATTCCTTTCATCATTTTTATCTGCCACCTTTATCTGCCACCAAAGGGACTGAGCAGAATACTACCTGAGCTCCTGCCCTATCAACCACTTGACCCAGTGCCCTAAAGTCCCTTTTAATTGCCTTGATGTTCCTTCTCTCAATCTCATCATTGCCAGCCTGAAGTATCAGTAGTGGGTAATAATCAGAGGGCCGAACCATCCCAGGCAGTCTCTCGGTGATATCCCGTACCCGGGACCCAGGGAGGCAGCAGATCTCCCTGTTATGTACATATAAAGCATATATCTTACTATTGTTATTAATGAAATGTAATAATTGTTGGCCAGATAATTATTACAGAATAATAAAAAATACAAATATAGTTAAAATTTTTAAATACACATTTCTCAGCTATTATTCTTTCTCCTAGTGTTATGTTTACTCTTCCCCTACTCCTGTGTCTTAAGTTTTTTTTCTGGTGTTGGCATGTGTGATGGAGTGTTACTGGGAGTTGTTATCATCTGAGCTACATTGCCAAGACAGAAAGATATGATGTTCATGTTGGTAGCTTTCTCTGCACAGTTGTCTCTCTACACTTTCCAAGTAGTCATTTTCATGTTTGGTAGCATGATCTTTCTTCAGTGGCCTGCAGCTTCAAATTACCTCTAAATTGGCTATGTGTGCTGGTATGTTAGTACACATTGTGTTTTCTTTGTTACCCTCAGAATCAGTTTCTGTAACTGCCCTATATCACTTCTACAATGTAATGAATAGCATCAGGAGACAGAGGAAGAGCAACTGGTGTTGTCTATTTTGATAATTGCAGTCCATAACATTCTTACCTCTACAGTGGAGAGATATGAATTTGAAGGATGAACTGTTTGATGGAGAAGGAATAGGCTGGATGGATGCATCCAAAGTCACAGTCAATGACTCAATGTCCTAAGGGAAAACACTGAGTGGTATTGCTCAAGTGTCCATACTGGGGCCAATACTATTTAATATCTGAATTCCTTACGTAGATGATGGGATTGAGCAAGTTTGCAGATGACATCAAACTGAGTAGTACGGTCAACATGCTTGAGGGAAGGGACAGCATCTGGATGGACCTGAACAAGCTTGAGGAGTGGAAACTGTAGACCTCATGAAGTTCAAAAAGGCCAAGTGCAAGATCCTGCACTTGGAAAATTAATCCCCAGTATCTATACAGATTGGGCAATGAATATGTGGAGAGCAGCCCTGTGAAGGAGGACTTTGGGGATACTGGTGGATTCACATAGAGAAAGCCTGACCAACCCTAGTCCTTATACTTGCAGTCTTGGTATATAGTTCATAGACTGATTCTAGCAAGGACAATACTGTATGATTAGGCTATAGACTAAAACATACAGCTTACAGTTACTGCTGTGGCTCATATTTTGTGGGTTTTTTTTTTTAAATTACATCAGCAGCTGATATATGATGTAATTGGATGAGTCTGTACCACCTAATAAAACAAGCTATTCATTTTTTTTCTCTCTATTATTTGCTTTTTATTAAAGGTTACCTTTTTGTTTTTTAACTTGGAAGGAATTGTATAGTCTCACTGCTTCTCACACAGGCAGAGAAATATAGAATCCATATGTCATTATCTACATTCACTCTAATGTAAAGAATGCAAAAATATTAAAAAAAAGAAAGATAAGACTATTGACCTCAGCTCAAAACATATGAGAACTATAACACATTGAAAGAACTGCAGCTTCCAAAATATCTTAAGGTAGTGAATATTTTTTATAAAGGGCTAAGTCATGACATCTGTTTTTCTGCTACACTCTATTCTTCTAATTGATGCCATTTCTCCTACTGTGCTCTTTTCTGTCTGCCTACTACAGCATGAGGAAATATCAGGTGACACAAAGTAAGGTTAAAAACACAATGAAAATCAGCTAACTGATTTGGCTTCTTAAATTGTTCATAATATAAATTGCAGCTTCAATCTTTTTGGTCCTGAAAAAAGCTTCACCAAATCATGCTATGAAATGTGAGTATTCACAAAAATTATCAATCAACATTATGAATACTCTTGATGATACAATTACTTATGTGTGATGGTTAATTAAACAACTTTGCAAGTATGATATTAAGTAATTGTGACTAAAACTTTTAGCCTCATGGAGAAAGAAATGAATTATTAACCCATTATTTTCAATAGTTTGATAGTGGATAAGCTTCCTTGGATCTTTTGGATGTGCGATGCATTCATGATGATTTAAATTTTTTCCAACAACTTCTATAAACAAAGTCCTAGGAAGATGGTTTTAAAAAGCAGAAGAATATAAAGCTGAAATTGTAAAATATATAATTTCTCTAGTGGCAAATGTCCTTATTTGACTGTAAAATCATGAGGTAGCTACCTACACAATGTAGAGGGAAGAGTTAAAAACATCAGCATCCTAGCCATACACCCCCATATTCATATTTCAGCCCTTCTCCTAATTACATACACCTGCACCACATTTTGAAATAATTACTAACTCTCTTTTTCTTCAAGGTACTGCTAGATGGGTTTTACAAAGCAGTTAGACCCTGAGTAAGTATGTTGTTCGCTTCTGTCCCTGCGGGAACTCTGAACCAGTTTTCGTATTTCCTCATAGATTCTTTACTCGTTATAATGTTATAAAGCACTCGTCTATCATCTCATTAGCATGGAAGCAGTTACATTTCCATTCCATAATTAAAGACAGAGAGGCAGAGAATATCTGGTATTCCAGCAGGCTGTCCAGAGAGTCACAGGAGTAGGAGACAGAGGCTTCATCTTGCTTCAGGTATTTTATAGACTTATGTTGTTTTACAATGACTTTGTAGTGTTAAAATATATAAGTTGACTTTCGTGCACAGAATAGAGTTTGAACAAGGGAAAGGGCCTGTGATGTGCTTCTAGCAGTCCTACAGAGGATAAGATTTTTCTTGCCTAGATTTGAAACAGAGGCAATTGCATTCTCTGTAGGTACATGGCACAATTTTAGAGCAGCCACAGTTATATTTTTGCAGCATCCAGTACCACCAATATTCTCTGATGGGTTGGGCAGAAGACCATTTAAGTTGCTTATATCAATACACCCTACTTAATATTAAAGCATGATGTTGTTTAAAACTGCCAATAAAGAGAATTTTATGTCCCAACTTAATCTGAATAAATAACATTTTACGTGACATTGCATTCTACATGCTTCTTTGGTTTATATCTTAGATCTGAAACTTTCTTGAAGAAAACTTCCATAAAGATTCAGATACAGACAAATAAACTGTCTTAACCTTATGTATCCTAGGTTCTTATTTGGTTCTCAGTCATAGTAGCTAACTTGATTAGAAAACACACTATCTACTGGCTTGTGTACCTAGAATTTATTATACTCCCTCTTGCTGGGCATATCTCCAATATATGTATGTGAAGCGGTGCTGCTATAGGGGCGGCGATGAAACTGCACCTATTGGGGCAGAGAAATCTTTTGATGGCTGTGAACATAGAAGGGAATAAGCATGACAAAGAGAGAAACAGTGTTTATAATTGTACCCAAAATCCGCTGATATCAATGCAAATATGATTGTTGACTTTTAAATTTTTAAAGCAGGTTCTCTGGTGACTTAAGCTATTTTTATTAATATGCATCATATATTCTTAGCATTTTTTTCTCCAAGTTTTAGTATAAAAAATCTATCTTGTAAGAAAAACTCACAATAATGTAATGAATCAGCTATGTTTACATTAAATGTGCCTACTCTCATTTTTTGTCGTGTTCAAAATTAATTGACTGTTGTTTGCAAAATAATGTATTGCGAAATATAATGGTTTGTTAAGAAGCAGAATTTTTCACATTAATTTTAAAAATGAATTATTTTTAGACTTTACATGCTAAAATACATCTGAAGAGGTGAAACTTATGTGATTTTATATTTAAACCGTTTAAATATATTTAAAAAAACCCTGTTAATAAAAGTTAACTAAAAAGTTGTTCACATAGGTATCCTGATATAAAACATCTGAATATTTTAATTTAATTTATTATTCCCCCTCTTATTTCTTTACTTTATGTTTTTTACTTTATAGAGAAAGGTGTTTAGACTATGGATTCTGTTTAAAAAAGGATGTATCAGGATGTGTATGAAGATCTTTCAGAGGTTCTTTCCAGCTGGTCAGTGGAAATAGTCCTCTTATTTCAGAGGGAAAAGAGTTCTCAGTACAAGCAGCAATTGAACCCTTAAAGCCAATCCATTGTTTCACAGTAGTATTATCGTAAATTATATTATGTATATAAAATATGCAGACCACAGAAATCAGCTGCTATTAGCTATTAAATCTATTTCTTTGGGTTGGAAATGTCAACAAATAACTACCAAGTCCCTAGTCATAAATGAGTTCATAGTAAATTAAAATGAAAACTTAAAAAACTTAATATATATAGGAAACCATGAGACCTTTATGTCTATTCATGGATGGTTTTATTATGAGAAATAAATGTGATAGCTAGATATTCTATTATTTTTAGCATTCTCTCAGTCAAGTACAATACTGATGACGCAAGAGCCCTGTAATGATTTCTAGCAGGTAGAAACTGAGTGAATTATTAGGGAGACATAAAATTTCAAAAGGTTAATATCCTTCATATTTGGACTAACTTTTAAAACCCCTGTTGATATATGCATATGTATAGGTACTGGTATAGGTATAGGTATATGTATACGTATACGTATGCGTATATGTATATGTATAAATAAACCTCAGGAGTGTGTGTTCTACAGATGTTTATGAGAAGACATACATTGGGATGTGTTTATTGTAGTGAACTTTACTGTGTCTGCCAGTTCTGCGATGGGATTACAGTGTTGGTGGATAAGGGAAGAGCAACTGGTGTAATCTACTTGGATTTGTGCAAAGCACAACCTGTGTGTGTGTCCCACACAACATGCTTGTCTCTAAGGTGGAGATGCATGGATTTGATGGATGGACATCTTGGTGGATAAGGACATGGCTGGATGGTCACACTCAAAGAGCTGTGATCAATGGTTCGATGTCCAAGTACAGAGCCGTGATGATTGATGTTCCTCAGGGGTTGGCATTGGGACTGGAGCTGCTTAACAACTTTGTTAATGACATGGACAGTGGACTTGAGTGTACCCACAACAAATCCGATGGCGACACAAAGCCACTTGGGTGCAGTTAACACACTGGAGTGAAGGGATGACATCCAGAGGGACCTGGACCGGCCTGAGAGGTGGGCCTGTGTGAAGATCATGAATCATAGAATCATAGAATGTTAATGGTTGAAAGGGACATTAAAGATCCTCTAGGCCCAACTCCTCTGCCATTGGCAGGGATGCCACCCACTAGATCAGGTTGCTCACAGCCTTGTCCAACCTGGCCTTGAACACTGTCCACTAAGGGTTAGGATATCCACAAGCTCACTGGACAACCGGTTTTGGTGTCTCACCACCCTCACAGTATAGAATTTCTTCCTAATATCTAATTTAAACCTACCCTCTTTCAGTTTACAGCCATTAAACCTTGAACTATCACTACATGCCCTTGTAAAAAGGCCTTCTCCAGTTCTCTTGTAGGTCTTGTCTATGCAATGATACGTTTCTCCCTGAAACCTTCTCTTCTCCAGGCTGAGTAATCCAAACTTTCTCAATCTGTCTTCATAGGAGAGGTGCTCCAGCCCTGTGATCATCTTTGTTACCCTCATCTGCACCTGCTCAAGCAGGTCCATGTCTTTCTTATGTTAGTGGCCTCAAAAGTGGACACAGTACTCCAGGTGAGGTTTCACAAGAGCAGTGCAGAGGAGGACAATCACCTCCCTCAACCTGCTGGTCACAGTTCTGATATAACAAATATTGGCCAATGAGATATGAATATGGATTCCAACCTTTCAGGTGGAAATGACCCTGAACATGCTTCTCCCATATCCAGAGAGGTCTGCAACCACTGGTCCATATTAGCAATAGTAAACTTTGCAGTGATAAATTTTTCACAATTTAATATATGAAAAATTATTAAATTCATTACATTAAAAGTTAAAAGCTCTGCTTTCAAAGATCCCTTAGTTCCTCAACTCATATTTTCAAACCTATTCAGATGCCTAAGACAGATACTTTTGAAATTTTACCTACTGTTCACTACCCTTTTTAGGAATTTCACCACTGTGTTCCATCCAAATCCTCCTGAAGTACTTATACAGAACTTAGGAAGACTTTGTAGTCTACTAAAAAGCCCGTGTTCAAGTTAATGTCCTGGAAGATCTAAAGCAGCGTTTAAAAATGAGATATCATCTCAGCTGTTTTGGCAATGAGGTTAATCCTGGTAGGCCTGCTCAGCCATAAAGGTAATTAGGAAGGAAATAAAATAGAAATGAATAGTCAAGACAATGTTTATTAGCTCTGTCACTAACTTTTCTGATGGATTTTAAACAGAGACTTGAAATTACATTCTTGGATAAATGGTTATTTCCATTTTTGATGCCATTGGGTATATAGAGTTGACCCTCTGATGCTGGAGGAACGCTAGACCATGAACCACTATAATGGGAACAGAGGAGCAGGTCTGAATTTAAAAGCAGATATGAAAAATTTAATTTAACTTTATCATGAAGTTGTCACATTATAAATAAATTAAGCTATATGATGTACTCTCATTGCCTGACTGTGGATAAAATTCTAACAAAATAAAAATAAATATTTCTAGTAGAGAAAACTAATATATTTTCATCAGTGAACATCAATGGCTAGGCATAGAAAACCAACTGTACACAGTAAAGTGGGACTGAAACAGTGGAATTAAATCTCAGGAATGGCAGGAAATTTCATGAGGACTTGAGACTAAGCTGCATAAAAAGTAGATATTCATTGAGATTTATGTAATCATAACTTCAAAGTAATTTAAGAACATAAATTCCCATACAGGATCTAAGAATATAAATACCTTTAGAAACTGGATAATAGGCATGTATGCTTATTTTTTGATTACCAAAAAGATTTAAAGATCCTCAGAAAATATTTCTAGAAGGACAAATTAATTAGGTTTTCACGAATTTATTTTTTCAAGTCTATAATTTTTTAAGACTCAGAAATGTTTGTGCCATTTCAGCTTTATGAATCAGCTGAGTTCACCACATACTGTCTCTTAATTCCATTCATAATTACTCAAAACTTCTACAGTTTGACCCAAGAGACGAGACTGTGGGATTTTTTTCTTTTCTCTTTTTTCCTTATGAATAATACTCAGACAGTTTTGCAAATCAGGCAATATATGATAGTTTAAATTTTAGGCACTGGATCTGGTCTGAGCACCTGCCTTCTAGTTTCATACACTCTACTGTATAATATTTTCATCTTCATTTAAAATGGCTCGAAATACCATTTCAAACTTCAACAACTGCCTGAGTTCCTTATGCAATATGCCTGGCTCTATGTATAATAGAAGAAAGAAAAAATTAATAGAATTCTGGTTTTGATACACCAAGATATTTTAAAAGAAGAAAAAATCCAAAACAGTAGTTATAATTTTTGTTTATGGGAGAAAAAAAAAGAAACACATTGTGACCACATTAGATAAAAATGTATCTGGAGAGAGGATGAACTGAAGTATTGAGATTTAGGAATATAAAGGTAACTATTGTAAGAAACCTGGTATTCCTGAAAAGAAAGGACAAGAAATATTTTACGCGCATGAGAAAGACCTTTAGCAGGACCTGAAACGTGAATCATTAGGCGTTTCTACTAATGTGCCATTGACTGCTCTGGAGCTTCTACTCGCTCTTTGCTCTCCGCAAAATAATCCACCTGCGCTGCATTGCCTAGAAAGTGTTTGACAACTCTAACAGTGCTGGTGTCCTAAGATCAGGATTCAAACTCCTCTTCCCCCTGCCCATCTTTCTGCATCATCTACTGTCTCTTTATTCATATCAGAATTGTAAGGACATTTAAATAAAAACTCATGTTCTGATTTCGTGTTTATACAACACAGTAATTACCATGTGCTTGTGGGGACATCTCTAAGGTACTAAAAATGCAAACATGAAATGATAATTTATTGGTTCAATACAGTCTGAAACAAGTGCTCTAAGCAGTTTAACTGGCAAAATTATAGTGTAATACTATAAATAATTTGTGTTCTTTCTTTCTGTTCTTTCATGAGCAGATTTAGTTTTCATTTATGATTGGCAGTTTAGAAAAAATGTTTTGAAATGCAAAAGTTATTGTTCATTTTTTTAGATTAAATATTTTAAAAATAAATGAAAAACTTCTATCTAACCAGTTCCCTTCATCAAGGGAGTGGATTTTATTTATTTTTACTCATTTATTTTGAGGTGCATGGGCAATATTGATTATGTTGATATTTATGAGTGTACTTTTTGATACCAAATTATGTGTAGAATCCCATATGTTTACTCTGGTGTTACCAGCATCACATACTGCTGAGGGAAACCCAAATTTTCCATTGAAAGATCTCATTTACAATTGGTTGCTACTTTACCAGATGCTAAATTTTAAAACTGTTGTGTTATATTATGTGTGACACTATCAAACCTTTGAGTTTGTTTTTTTTTTCGTTTAAAAGACAATCTTTCAGAAATTTCTACTGCATCCAATTCAAAAGCTATATCACAAGAAGACAGAGGAGTAGACTAAGTTTAAGTTTCAATTGAGATAGGGACTACCTTTCAGGTAATTCTGAGTGTTCTCAAAACCTCAAGGAAATCTAAGTGATCTTGGGATTCAGTCTAGATTTTCAAGCAGTTCTTTTATTGCACAAATATTCAGTTGTTGCAGTTGTTGTTCAAAATAACAAGGTGCAGGAGCTATGTATGGTTTCTGTCTCATACCTAACATCTTGGAAGATGAAGAGTCATCCATGAAAACATTGTTTTAAAATGTCTGCTCGTTGAGGTAAAGTTAATCAGGCAGTTCCCAGGAGATGCACTTTAAGTATTAGCCTGTTTTTGTTAGGCACCACCTGATTCTTTTTCCATAACTTTATAAAGCTGTGCTATTAGATGAGAAGAAAAAAAAAAGGGTCCATGGTAGGAATAGTCAGAGTATTCATCTATTCAGAGAAGACAAATCATTATAGTTTCCAGTCCTCTGTTTGCCCTTTACTTTGTATTAAAAGACTCTAAAGTTAGAAATACAACAAGCATAGAATTGTAGAATCATAGAATATGCTGAATTGGAAGGGACCAACTCAGGACCAGCAAGTCAAACTCCTAGCCCGATGCAGGGAAGGAAGAAGCCCCAAAAATCACATCATGTGCCTGAGAGTGTTGTCCAAATGCTTCTTGAACTCAGACAGGCTTTGTGCTGTGACCACTTCCCTGGGGAGCCTGATCCAGTGCTCAACAACTCTGGGTGAAAAACCTTTTCCTGATATCTAACCTAAACCTCCCCTGATTCAGCTTCATGTCTTTTCCTGAAGTCCAGTCACTAGTGATGAAAGTGAAGAGATTGGTACCTGCCCCTCTGCTTTCCCTTTGAGGATGTTGAAGATGGCAATGAGGTCTCCCCTCAGTCTCCTCCATGCTGAACAGACCAAGTGACCTCAGCTGCTCCTCATACAGTTTCCCCTCCAGACACCTCACCATTTTTGTTGCTCTCCTTTGGATGCTCTTTAATAGCTTAATGTCTTTTTTATATCACGGTGCCCAAAACTGCACACAGGACTCAAGGTGAGGCCGCCCCAGTGCAGAACAGAGCACAACAATCCCCTCTCTTGCCCGGCTGGCAATGCTGTGCCTGATGTCCCCCAGGACACGGCTGGCTCACCTGGCTGCCAGGGCACTGCTGACTCATATTAAATGTGCCACCAACCAGACCCTCCAGGTCCCTTTCTGCAGTGCTTCTCTCCAGCCTCTTGTTCCCCAGTCTATACACACAACCAGGGTTGTCCCATCCCAGGTGTCAAATCCAGCACATGCCTTTGTTAAACAGCTTAAAAAGATGTTTTAAGAAGCTGGACGGGTCTGAAGCCAGGAAGGGCACTGAATTTTCTGCTCTTCTAATTCTTGAACAGAGGGTCTAAACACTGGGTCATCACAAAAAGTGTCTCTTTTTCCTCCTCTACAACGAGCTGCATTTACAAGCAAATACAATACTGAATTAATCTCTGAAATGTTCTGAATCTTCTGGCGTGCTGTATATTTCTTTGTTATGGGTTAGGGAAAATGAAATTTGTTTCCTTTCCCTCAGGTACTAGGCAGGTTGTGTAGATGGGGAGGGGCTGGCCAGGAAAATTTGATGGGCGATAGTTAAGAACAAAAGGGAGTTATCTATACAGCTGCATTCCACGGTAACGACAGAGAACGACGATTCTTAAGGACAAAAGGGATCACTTGCCCAGCCCAGAAGCCAGGACAATTCCCCCAATTAAAGAAAAACAAAGAGGATGGAGCATCACAAGGAAACTGCCCGAGACTTGGGCGAGAGGTGGGTGGAGACTGGACTGGCTTGGCACTCTTGGCTCGGCGGTCGGGGAGAACGGTGGTGTCTGGAGCGAGTGCCGGTTTCACTCTGGGAACACTGCTACACTGCGACGTCTCTGCCGTCTCTGCCGGCTGGCTCCAGAGCACGGATACACTGTGACATCTCCAAGGGTCCCGCAGCGGCACAGGGTACAGAG
>VZRJ01008538.1:12065-74554 GCA_013397565.1 Ptilonorhynchus violaceus
AGAATTACACCTTAGTGCAGTGCAGGGTTAGAAAAATCTAAAAGCTAATTCTTAAGGCATCAATATAACTCTAGTAAAGAACCGTTATTCTTTTTACCACATTTGCCTGAGAGCCCTGTAATTTCAAAGGTACAGTAATTCGGAGGAGGGAGGGAGGTCATCTTGTACTCAGGGGAGGTTTTCCCACCTCCCTTGACAGACACTTGTCCTTCAAACCAGGACATTCTTCTAATCACATCTTAAAAAACTGGACATCTGAGAGAATGCCATTTTCCTCTGCTTAGCTGTTTATTATTTTTTTCTGAAAATCAGACAGGATGCAAATAGCCTGCATACCCCCTAGCCCCACAGTGTCTCTCAATCCTGACACACTGGAGGCAGCCCCTCAGTGTAGCCTTATGCACCCCTGAATGGCCAAGCAACTGGAAGTCCCACGTGGGAGGAAGGCCCAGGGTGGGCCAAGGCTTTAAGAAGGCTGACCGTGAGGCAAGCATGTTCTTTAACCCTACCTTCCTCTTGGAGCTTTCTATACATCACTGAAACCCCGGAGCTGGTAGCTATATGTCTGTTTTTCTATACCTTTCCTGTCTTTCTGTTGTTCTCCGTTTCTTCTTCTTCTAACTCTCTTTTCATGGAACATAACATCAAATGGGTTTAAAGGTTTCTATGTTGAATGGGCTAGGTCTGTGATAAGTGTTTCATGTTGTACTAAATCATTTTACAAAGTTCCTTGATTTTCTGTAGTTTGCCAATAAACTTTCATGTGTTTTTTTACCTCTTGAGAATATTTGGTTGGGATTTCTCCTTTGTGTCTACCCAGAGCAAAAGAGCCTTGGTTTAGCTCTGGATTTACATGACGCCTGTATCAAAAATAGTCTGGCCAGCAGTATGAAGGCAGTGATTGTCCCCCTGTACTCAGCACTGGTGAGGCTGCACCTTGAAACCTGTGTTCAGCTTTGGGCTTCTCAACACAAGGAAGACATTGTGGGGCTGGAGAATGTCCAGAGAAGGGCAATGAAGCTAATGAAGAGACCAGAGCACAGAAAGGATGTTCAGGCATTAAAACAAGCTGCTGAGGTACGTGGTAGTATCACCATCCCTGGAAGTGTTCAAAATATATCTAGATGTGGCACTTGGGGACGTGGTTTATTGGTGAAGGTGGCAGTGGTACCTAACCGGTGGGACTCGATGATCTGTGATCTTGGAGATCTTTTCCAGCTGTAACAATTTTATGCTTCTATGTTTATTTTAGCATATTCTTAGAAATGTAGGCAGTTCTCCAAACTTCAGAGGAAGCTATGAGTGTAGCATTTCGTCAAATATCTTGGTGATAGATTCTCTTATAGGTTTTCAAAAAATTATTCACAAAATTCTGAACACAAATATCAAGTTTTTTATGGCTGCTTTGTCCAGCATTATGTGCAAACCCTGTCTCAAATTCAAGCTTGTTATAGAGTTCCAAAATAATATTTGACTAACTATAAAAGTTAATTTATAGTGCTATAATGTCTTGGCTCTAACCACTCAATTTAAGATTCAGTAACAAAGGGACATTTTGTTCTTCCAGATAATAGGCACTATCAAGATTCATGTACTGAACAATTCTATTTTTGCAGGCAAAAAGACAGAGATCTTGTAGAAAATATGACACTTATGATCTCATTAAAATGGTGTTGCGAAGAATATATGTAGCAAATTAAAGAATTTAAAAATAAATATGTGAAAAAAATGAAAGCGGTAATGACTCCTTTTTCATTTTCTAACTTTTGAGGGCTTAATTTGTAAAGTTAAGAACTTAAAGAATAGAATTTGGGGGTTTCAAGTCATCATAGGTATATGTGTATATACCTATATGTACATGCTTGTAGACATATTGGCTGATGTTACATTTTCAGATTTAAGTGAAAAATATATTTTGATCAAGGGAAAATTGTGTATACTTAGATAAAAAATTCACTTATAAAATCCAAATATCAAGGTATACAGTAAATAAATTCTAGTTTAATATAGTATTCTCTGCTAAAAATTCTCAGCTTAAATGTCAGGAACTAACAAATGAGGCCAGCAGATTATAATTGAGTCAATTAATTTACTGTGACAAGCTGGGGAAAATGAAGCGCTTTCATGCTATATGGATGAAAGTGCTACCTCTTGTAAAGCTGCTAACAGAAGTATTTGTAGAACACGCTAATATCAAGCTTTTATCGTGTGCCTCGTTCATGTTCTGAAGCCAGTGCATGAGAGAAGTTAGCATCTCCTTTGCATTCTGTTTAATGTTTTCTTTTTCTATAGCAGTTCGTTAAGGCACCTGCGATGAGGAATTAGGACACAGACTTAACTGACAGAATACATTTGGTCTTTAGGAAAAGAGCAGATCTAGAAACCTATGAGAAGAACAAATAATAAAAATAACGGATGCCCTAAAAACCAGGAAAGTTCCCATTTTTCAGGAAAGTAACCTATATTTGTTTAAAAAACATTGTTATAGATGAATCAGTATTTGTAAAAGACAGCACTACATCTTGGGGGTTTTTGTGAGCAATTTGTGAAAATACATTCCAAATGTCTAATTTTAGATTAGACAGTGAGATCTTCAGAGAATACCTAGTAAGATTTTGTCAAAAGCTCCTTGGGGCACAGCTTAAGTCATGATTTAAGATAGCTTTAACAGCTTCAGTTTTAACATGAAAATAAAAGAATTATACTTAAAGTAAGAAAAATTCTCATCTCTGTGACTTTTCCATTTAAATTAACACCTATAATAACTTCTGAAAAAGAACATACATTAATGTCATGAGTGGAATCACACTAAACAACTTCAGCTTTTACCATGAATTGAATAATTACCTCTGAATGCAAATTAATTATTTCTCAATTATTGTGCATTAGTTACCTGAAATCAGACCATGTTTTACTTCAAAAGCACATGAAAATATTTAATGAATAAACTACCTTTCATTCAGAGATCTTAACAGCAAACAGGTTTATGGAAAAAGTAATCTGAATTTCTAATTCATTCTTATTATTTTTGGTGTCTAAAAGAGGCATAAAATTACTTGTTCATGAAATCCAAATTTTAAGATGTGAAAGAATGAATGAATAAGATATGAATTTTTTGAAAAACAGGGAAAAAAGGCAGTTAAGGCCAAAAGCATGTGTGTATGTATGCATGTATATATATATACATATATACAAAAATTATAATGTGATATATATAGTATATGAAATGATAAAATACTTTCAGCTTTCTATGTATATGCATTTATATTAAACACAAAGTAAGAGATGCAGCCAGATACTAAAGCATTCAGCCATTACATTTTTATACCTTTTGGCTTTAGGAAAGCTAAGCAAGCTAGAAGAAGAAAGCTCTCATCATGAAAGCAAGATGAAAAGGACTTTTGAAAGAGAAAATATAACACAGAAGAAATGAAGTTACGGAGGTGATGGCAGACATAATCATTGATATAAGAGGTGGCAAATCAGCATTCCTATGAAAGAATGATAGAAGAACAGAGGACAATTATTTTGTACTCTGTACAATTATTTTATCCTTTTCTGTAAGTAACAAATTAGTCTTAACAAAAGCCTAAGGAAGTATAAATAAAAGTTCACCAAAATAATGGAGATGAAGAGCTCCATTACTGGGTCACACATGGACCTTGATGACTTCATAAGTAACTAGTGCTTGCCTTATATGCCGAGGCCAAATACATATCCTCTGGAACATAAAATACAACGGGATTTGAGAAGAAAATTAATAAATTACTGTATAACAAGATTTCACTGGCAATTCTAGAACGGTAGGAAGATACAGCTTTGTTTGAGAAACAGTCAGAATCATGTGAAGGGTTGGTATTATTGGTGTTAGGATGCTTCAGCTACCAGGTATGGTACTGTGGGTGGTAGGACAGCATGATGTAGGGTAGGATTTTGCCTTACCAATTCTGAGTATCTACATGAGTGCTTAGTGCTTATCAGCTAAACTGGCTCTGGGGGAATAAAACCCTAGCTTAGATCACATCACTCACAACATTAAAATTGTCTTTTTTGTTTCTTTACAGACTATAAATATTATCTAGGTGACTGGTGAAGCTGTAGTAGCTATTGACAGAGAGGTAATGCTTTGTGAACCGAATCCCAGCGAAATTGTTTGAATATATAGTAATATGTAACACCCCCAAGTTAGGTTGTCCTACATGTTATTAAAAAACTTGGAATATTGAGAATATGTTCATAATTCTTGTGTTAAGAAGCAAAAATAATATCAAAATGTAGTCTATGAAGGAATTAAATATTTTTGTTTCTATTGCATTATTTTATTAGAACTATAGGAATATAAATATTTTGTATTTTTGTGTTACATCATTTTACTAGTTGAACTCATATACTCTGAGAGACTGCAAAACATCCTAAGAAATAGGTCAGAAAGTGCTAAAGAAGTTTCACAATATTGTTCATTTTTTAATGAATGGTATTGAAAATACACATATAAAAAGTCCTACCGCAGGCAAGCTTGGGCATTTTTTTAAAAAATCAGCTTGGCTAAATATGGATATTTCTTCATGAACCTCAAACACAGAAGAGATTATGTAGAAAAACTGAAGCCTAAGAGAAGGTACTAAGCATAGGATGACCTGAGCAAAATCGGAAAAAACACTGCAAAATTAAATGTACTAAGGAACGAAGTTACACAAGCAGTTATTCTGCAATTAGATTAACAGCAAGATGGAGACTGAAATTTCTACTAATGCCACAAAAATGAAGTAAATCACATTATACTAGGTTGATGAACACAGAACAGATGGCAATTGCAATGAGAAAGATAAAATCTTAGTCAGGAATAAGCAAGAAAGAACTTTAAAAGTACTCAGATAGTTCACACATTTTTATTTTATAGGTTAATTTCATATAAAGACACTTAGACCTTGGCTAATGAAATCTCAGAGACTGAGTGATTTATCTCTTTAGAATTCAGGGAAACTTGTTGAGATTTTGAAAGACTGGGTAACCCTCTATGGTCCATATTTTTTATAAAATCAGAAAAGAGGAATTAGTAGATATACATATACCTGACTAATGTAAGTTCCTTCAAAAGTATTTGGAATAAGTAATCAAACCAACCTTTTCCGGTTTTCCTGCTTTCTGTGTACGCATGTATAGCATTAATAATTGTAGCGAAGAAATTAGAGATGAGTCATCTGGTGGTAAGCACAGAACTGTACTGAACTCCATTGGTAACTAGATTGGCAAGGCTGTGGAGCCTCTACCACCACTGTTTAAAACAGAGTAGAAAGAACATCTGCCAAAAATGACTTATTGCTACTTAAACAGAAAGTGAGTTGGATACCTTCATGAGCTCCCTTCCAACATGGAAATTCTATTAACTGAGTAAAAACAATAGACAAAGAAATATTCTAGTAGCATTAAAGAACCATTCAGAACCAAGTTTCTATATGATCGTAGAAGTAGTCTACTACTACGTAGAAGTAGTCTATTTAAAAAATGACTTAAATGTTTATGTATCTAATTTATGTAACTTTTTAACGTGACTAGCGGCTGACAAAAATAACATGAGCTCTTCTATTAATTCAAAGAACACTAAATTTAAACTTGATACAAAAATATTCATTGGATTGTCTACAGTATTTTAAGCTACTTATGTTACTCTATAATTTAAAACTGAATGACTTTCTATAAATAATCACAATTCCAACTTTATACTTTACACTAGCTGCCACATTATTTCATTTCAACTTGCTTGAAGTTCTCTTTATCTTGATTTCTTGGGTTCAAAATCCATTACATCTCTTACAGCATCTCCAATATAAATTATCATTTTGTAGATTGCCCTCCACATAATAGACAAACAACTTTTATCACCTTGATACAAGTTCTGAGAACAACTGTGTTAATTATACTAAAGCCATGTCTTAACTAGTTGCTTTTAACACAGAATTTTCACTCCATTTGTGCCTTTTCAATTGTTCAGTAATATATTCATATTGCTTAAGCAGAAAGGAGAAATAGTTAAAGAACAAGTCAAAGATTTTGATTATTGATTTTTTCCCCCTAGTTATTCTGCATGAAGCCCAATTAGTTATAAAGTCTTAGAGTTTTTTTTCTCTTTTGTTTTTTCCCATGAGAAGTCATATAAGGAAACGTCAAAGATGCTAGCTTGATCTGATGAAGGTCAGTCTAGTCTCTTTGCTTGAAAGGAAATCAAACTCTCAAAAGATGCTCTAGGGGAGTACCGAGACATTAGATTTCCTGCATTAAAGATGGCATTTGCCAATGCAATTAACAGTTTTCATTGAAGAAGGGAGGAGGGCAAGGAGGACAATGAGACTTTCCTAGTTTCTTTCCTCAGTGACAACCATATATATATATATATATATAAAACCCACTTGTGTGCTCATGCGTGTGAACTATCTCTCTGAAACCTGCAAAAAGTTGGGCATTAGAATTACAATGCAGTGGTAAGAGGATATTTATATTCTTGGCCTCACAAATAAGTCATAGAAATTGGAAACTATCCAGAAATTACTGGAACAGAATGTAAAACTGTCATTGATGTACAGAACAAGGTAGGACTAGTTCAAGGTTGCCATATTTTAAAAAGTAAACAAAACTGGGAAGTAATTTAGAAAAAAAGATCTCCTTGTTTGCAGAGAAATAACCTAAGGCATTTTTCACTTTTCTTGCGAAGGAACAACCCAAGAGGGAGGATATTGATGTAGAATAAACCAAGTACTCAAGCAACATAGAAGCTATATGCCTCTTATTAAGAAAAATTATTTTAAATTAACTTAGTTTTGAAATGTCTTAAGAAGCTGACGATATTGCCTATCCATAGTTTTGTCTTCTAGTAACTGCTTGCTGTCTCTTTCTCCATTATTGCTTGATCTTTTTTTTATTTATTTTATTCTTCTAAGCTTTTGCATTATTTCTTGTATTTCTTTATTCTATGTCACACTGCATCTAATATCAAAAGGTATATTCTGCTTGATGTCACTTTAACTTTGGGATCTTTCAATTTCCATATGATCTTTCAAATTTATTTGATGTGATTTTAATTTCCATATGATCTGTAATCAATTTATTATTCTTGTTCCTATTAGTTATTATTCCTTAAAATACTATGCAGTATAGATATTTTTAAAGTGTAGATTAATCCATGGTTTTTTTCTCCTGTGTTTGCAGAGTAGCTGGCACAATGATTGATTCCTGAGTCATGGCATAATATAAAATAACATATAAATGACAATATTAATAATATATTAGTAGTAAATAATATATTTAAAGTGTAGAGAGTATGTTATTACTTAATTAACAATAGATTTTTAATAAAATGCCTATGTATATGGAAAGAAACAGAGAAATTTATACTTGCATCTTCATTTTTCAGCTAACAAAAGAGCAGACTGGAAAGGGCCTTTAAACATGCCTTTTGCCTTCTACCGGAAGGAACACACAAAAAACAAACTGTAAAATCTATTATTTTTACTTGTGCACCAAAAATAAGCAGGTCTAACTGATACAATTATTTTGCACCATTTATAGTGTTCGCATGTTACCCAACAAATGTGAGAGTGAAATTAGTTCCAGTTCCACCAATTTTTTTTAACTCCAAAATCATATGAACAGAAAATTGCTGACATGACTGTCTCATAGATCAGATCTTATTTGCGGAATTTTTCCTACATTATGCTGACAAGAATCTCTTTCCTAAAATCTACTTATTTTCACAGGTTTTTAAATAGCTTTATTCCAAAACTAATAATTCTTACTAAATCTTTACTTCACAACTGTCTTTTATTCTGTGACATGAGTGTTTCAGCTGGATTTATCTGACTGTTGCTGAAGGATGTGTGCAGACACACACAGAGTCCATGCTGAAGATCAGTTCTTTTTTTGGCAAATATATTCCTTAAGAAGTGGAGAATCTCTCTCTCCACTCACAATACCACAAACATTTGTTTCTTCCAGATGCACTGGAAAAGACAACTAGCTTCCATGAGGGACAGAATACTTCCCAGTTTTCACATTTTTTCATCCTGGAACAGATCTGTGTGGAATCAAATCCACTGGGGGAAGCTAGAGCATAAACTACTTTTCCCTTGGACTTATAACAAATTCACCATTGTCTAAAAAAAGACAATTATTTGTAATCACACATGTATTATATGTGTAAACATATGTGTATATATGTAAAATACACCTAGCATATGTTAAGTGTGCATGGGATTATACATATGTAATTTGCAATAAATCAGTCTTAAAATTCATAAATTATGTCCTCACTGTGAATTTTTCTAGGCTCTTACAAGTGCTGCCATACTGAAGCCTAAGGAGAAGGTTCATCTATACTTTTCTTTTTGTCAGCTTTTAATAGATCTAATTGCCTAATTATCTGCTTCAGTGCAGTGGTGGAGTGCCGTAACGTTTCTCCTCTCCCCCGGGGAATGTGCACAGTCTCTGGGAAGTTGCCATCTGCTTCTGTTTAGAATACTGGTGAAACACTCATTTAAGCACTGAGGGTTGCCAACTTCATCTGTCACTAAGCTTCATTCAGAAAGGATTGACCATTTTATTATTCTGATTCCTGTTAAAGTTGTAAAGAACATCCTGGTAGGAAGAACCGTTTATCATCAGAAATGAAAAGATGTTACTGAAAATGGCTGCAATACCAACAACCTAACTAAACATAGAAAGCAGTTCAAGTCAGATGTTCCAGAATTATAATTTTCACTTTCCTGATCCCGGTTTGATCAGTTTATGAAGCACATGTTCTGAAATGTGTCCATGACCATGTACAGCAGACATTAAAACCAAACTAAAACACTACCACCTGGAAAGTAAGCATTTCTTGTTTATTTATGGTGTGTAGTTCAACTTCATTTGGTAGTTCACCTCAGTTGCTGCTTGTAAAATGTAAAGGAACTCAAGTGCCCTAACAAACCACACAACCTGATGGTTATCACTGGGTGCAACTGAAACCAGTGCTAGTGTAACCTGCTTGCACTTCTTCTAAGAGATTTCACTCCATCTTCTTGAAATGGGTATCTTGCAAACATGGAACTTATAAAATAATTTTTTAAAGATTGACAGTAGAAATAATTAGAAGTATTTTTTCTGAAGACCTGTCTGTCCATGCAATCAGTTAATCAGAAAAAGTGCAGGTACTGGTTGAAATTTTTCCTGTGTTCTGCACAGTATGGTTGGAAACTAGTCAAATTCTAGGTTCTACACCATCTAGCATTTTTGCAGGATAAAGAAACATAGCACCTAGTAATATTTAGAGGAAAATAAAGTAATTTTTGATGGAGTAGGTAGTTCTAGTAAAGAAAAGTTTGTCAGAATTGAGATCATATTTATAAACTAAAGATCTCAAAGTTCAGTCTCTGACTTTCTAGCCAAGATTTTGGGTTGTATAATCAGCTTTTCCAAGATAAATTTTTACTGACAGTTTACACTCTCATTTTTAATCCTTTGAAGCAATTCTAATCCTGACCTTTGCAGCTCACTGTGAGACTTCTCCATCCAATGTCAAGACAGAATTCCAAACTTTTTCTTTTTTAAGACAGTCCTTCTGTGGTACTCATTCTACACAGCAAAACCATCTACCCATGACCTCTATGGAACAACTGAAGTAAATCTGAGAAGTGCCATACTACTTTGTTTAGCTAAGGATGTGTTTATGAAGTAAGCTGTAAAACATTGGGGGAAAATATTTTCTTAATTTTGTATGTTTAGATAGCAAGGTAATGGAAATAATAGACCTTACATACATGAAAAGTTGACCATCCTGGTATATCATATGTTCTTTCAAACACGCTCACTGAAAACTGCTAACGAAAAGAAAATTCAATGCCTGGAAGGCATGGTTTTATACTAACTTACCATATGAATTCCATGCCAGTAGATTAATTTTTTTCCCAAAACTTATGTGGAAGTGATTAATTGTATAATCAAGTTACTGCAGCTCCAAATTTTTCTAATAGGATGTAATTTTAAGTTGGTAATTTTCCACCAGAAGACAAAGTAATATAATTGTTGAAACCATAGAGTCTGTATCTTTATCACACCACTGCATGTCTCTCTTTGCTAAGACTAAAAGTGTAAAATAATGGCTAATTTTAATCACTTTGAAATTGGTATCCTACGGCTATTATGCAGTACTCACATAACGAGAGTCAAATAGTGAGTTACGAAATCTGTTTTTAAATTTATATTCTGAAAGTAGTAGAGAATCCTCATCAAAGTTGGAGAAGATTCCATCATGATGCAGGAGTTGATGTGATTGCATTGTGAACTTTCTGTGAATCCTGATCACAACTTTTTGCATAATTAAAGATCATTGGGATAGAAAGAGAGAGGAGGAAATGAAACAAAACAAAACAAAGAAAAAGAATTAATTAAAGTTAGTTACAAGTTAGAAAGAAACAATTTGCCCTTAAATGCTTTGAAACCAAACTGCACGGTGAAACAACTACAGCCTCTTCTCGTCTTCCACTCCCAAAACAGCTGAATCAAAACTATCAAGATATAAAGCATCTCATTTAGTGTTGCGGCGTGCTCGGATGGTAATTGCCGCAACCTTCCCAAAAGCGCTCCTGCGTCCGGCAGTGCCTTGGTGTGGTGTGCGGTAGCCAGTGGGAAAGGAGCAGGGCTGCGCCTTCCCCGCTAATCCCACCAGCGCAGGCGGTAGCGCAGGCACTCGCACATCCAGCGCCTTAAGATGGGGGTAAAGAGTTGGAGGCGGACTCTTCTGAGATAGCAACAGATTTATTGCCCGGGGATCCAGGGGCAGAAGAGCTCCGAGCACAGGGGTGCACAGGATTATATACGGAACTAAACAGGGGCGGAGAGAACACCACGGACCAGTAACACGAGGGCAAGAGGGAAGAGAGAAAGGTGGGACTACAGTACACAAGCCAATGAGGGTAGGTGAGGGGAAGAGCAGGGGGACAGGACCAACGAGGCACCGAGGGAGGGAGAACTCTCCAGAACATAACCATATACAGAACATAGATTGACAGGACTAAACCAAACAGGGGAATGTACCAAAACAGGGCTTGGAGGGGCAGAGACCTTCCTCAACATTACAACCGAGGGGGAGATTTTAGGTGGCTGGCCCATCCTCAGGCCAAACCACCACCACCACAATTTAGTTTTTCCTTTAAAATCAATACTTATTTTTTCCAATAAAATCAATTTTTCTAGCATCTTTTTTCAGATTGTGTTCTTAATTATGAATGAACACACTCAAAGAAAGAAGAGTATAGTAAATCTTTGTCCTACCCTGAAATCAAACTGTGATTATACTCATTTGGATCTCTAGACAACCTCATCCATGTCTTCTTTTTCACATCTTGATTTCTTTGCAGAACCATTACTTATACTCTTCATTTTCTGGGTCGGTTCTGTCTTGTATTTTACATGCAAGGGTTTACCACAGAAACAACAAGGCTGTGTGGATCCATCCATTACAGTCGCATCTACTTCAGCTGTAAACATATTAACATACTTTATGAGATTAACTGCATTAATTTAACCTTTTCAATTTTTACAATACCATGCATATTATCTATCATTAAAATATTGTTCAGTTGTCACTGTTCCCTTGTAAAAGATTTCTGTTAAAACCACAATTTATGTTCAGAACCTGCATATTTCATTTTATTCTGGCAAATATATATTTTTGTATTTGGTCATTATTTCTACTTTATATTGCATCCAACTCAATCTCTCTATATTGTGTACTTTTCGTAGAAAAATCAAGATTTCAAAAGCTGTATTAGTATATCAATAAAGTAAAAACAAAAAAGATGGCTGACACCTAGTCATAATATTCCAAAGTCTTAAAGACATCTTCCAGTCTGACTTAGAAGTCTTCAATGGTTGTATCTCTACATTTTCAACCACTTTCACAATCTCAGGAACTTGATATCTGACTTCTATCTAATTCACTTGGACTCCAGAAGATTGGTGCAGCTGTTCTTAAGAACCCTCAGGACCCAAATTCAGTAGTGTATCACTAAATTACCTATCATATCTAGACAGGCTCAGCTCTTTCCACAGTGAATCTTGCCATCTGTATTTTGAATTCATGAACGTTGTGGTGGATCTTCTTCTGTAAGAGTGAATGGATAAGATTCAGAAATGTCTTTTGGGTCAGGGTCAAGCCAGGAACCTTTCCAAACAAATTTCTTTACAAAGTCAATAAAATCATTCTCTATCACATCCTGAACCCATGAATAGGTGTTTCTTTCTAAACAATGTCAGAATTTAAACAAGAGGAGTTTAGAATTTCTTCTTTCCTCCTTTACTGTATACAGTCCAGTCTGCTATGACCTGAGGTTTGAAGTAGCTCTCATGGGAGAGAAGAAACATGGTTTGCATCCAAGTGTCCTATTTTCAGGAGAAGCATGCTATCTGCTGATAGTTCGGAGTTCCTCAAAGGGATTAATGTCATCTTATGGCAGTGTGGCTAAGGTGATAACTGCTGCAGCAGGGTGGGAATTGAGTCAATTTTAATGACTTCATAGCTGAATGCACAAGCCTATGTGTAATTATCTTTAGTTGCAAACTTGGCAACACCTCTCATTTCATGAATTACTCTGGTGTTGCTGCTATTTTTTGACACATCCCTCACTTTATATCTTTCTTTTGCAAATGCATGTTGTGTTTTTCTCGGTTTGAAATTCTATTACCACCAATTTACTTTCAAGAGCTTGAAAGAATTGGTCAGTTAACTGAAATTAAATAATTATTCTTGAAGTGCTTTCTTTAGGAGCTTCACTTTTCTGTGTTAATCTTTCTGACATATTTTTGAGAATTGCATATGGTTAGTACTCATGAAGAATATTTGGTGGCCAGTGTTTCATCCCATCATATTTTTTGGCATACCACACATATATGAGTGTTTGCATTTCTTTAGATTCTAAATGTCCAAGATGTATTCATTTAGCATCAAGCCTTTTGTTACAAATTTTCCTGTTTTTCATCTTATACTGAGATCTGATGCCATGCAAGTTTTGTATCATATCAGGGTAATAGTTGCCATTTTAGCTCACTGAGTTCGAACAAGATAATCCGCAACAAGAGTCAGATAAATCATTAAACAGTTCATCTCTTCCATAACAGTGTTGTACTTGTCTGGTAACAGCAGTTCACAGTCATGACATGTAAAATGGTCATGGAGTTTAATGGATCACTAGTGTTTGCATTTGGAGGGCATAACATTGTAAATAAGATTTATTTGACTTGTTTTCAGTATTTTGGCTTGGGTAGCTGTTACATAATATGCAAAAGTTTCTTATTAAGAAACAGTTTGCCTTTAAGGTACAGGAAAAAATGATAACTTGTATTCTTTTAGGTTTGAGTTTTGATGATCACATGATTCACACTGTATTTTCTAAAAGCCTTTAGTAATTTAAAAAAGCACCCAACATGGCAAAAAAATGAATCAAAATTTAGCACTAAGCTTTCATATTTTAATTCAAATATCTATTGAAATTTAATATTGAATCAAATTATTGCCTAATAACTTGTGCTGTCCTACAGCATGCCTTTCAGAAAAGACTGTATTTTCACCACTTATTTTTGAGTTGTATTATGAAGTTAATCACCTATTCTGGGGAGAAACATGATTCATTATTTGAATTTCTCTAGGTATAAATTTCCAAAGCCTCATTTATCAATATACCTTACTCTTGTAGCAACCTAGTTCTAGTGTTTTCACCCTGTGAAAGTAGTTACCTGCTCAGGGTGCAGAAAGGTATTTCAATGCCTTTATTTCACTGTGCTTGTCTCTCCTCAAATTGCCTAAATCATCTTTTCACACTTTTGGCTACTCCTGTAAATATCCAGTAAGTCCTATGTGATTTCAAAATGTTCTTCCCCTGCATACCAGGTGTCCCACTGCTAGACTGCAACCCCACCCTTAGTCTGAGAAGTAGAGTCAGGCTGCTAAACCTCAGAAAGGCAAACTTGCAACTATTTAGGAGGCTAGAGTTTGGGATCCCTTGGAAACTTGCCCCAGAGGCAAAAGAGCAAACCAGAGATGGGAGATATTTAAAGACTTAGCATGCAAGCACTCTCCATCCTGATGTGGGGATGTAGAAGGTGTTATGACACACCTCTGATACAGGGTAACTAAGGGTCTTGTTAATAGAGCCCTTGTGGTGGGTTAGAGTGAAATGACACTGAATGACTGGTGTATATATCAGGCAAGTTTATTTTAGAATAACTTGGTTGCACCAGAAAGGAATTATGCAGGCCTTTTGGTTCTTTTCTATAAAAAATATAAAAATATCATGAAGAAAATATATAAGGAAAAGAAAGAAAGAGAAGGAAAGTACAAAAGTAGATAGTGGAAAGATTTCACCACCTTTGGATTCAGCGACAAGAACTTCATCATTGCAATTTTGATGTCTGTGGTCGGAGGGATGGTTGCAGCCTTGATGCACTGGGGGTGGAGGCGGAGTCCCATGCAAGAAATAGTTCAATGGGCTGTATATGTTCAGGCCTGTGAGGGAATGGAAAGGGATTTTACTTTGTCTGATGCAACACTGTGGAAATGAGTCAGGGAGGATGGGCATTTTGGGGGTCTTTGATGGCTTAGGGCCCTTTCTAATGACATGATCACTTTGGCCCTGCTTCTCGTCACTATGTAGTTGTGCCAGTTGTGCCTTACTGGAAGGAAGGAATAGCTTCAGGCTTATGTGTGAATGTCCTGATACCTCCCCTGGGCAGGATAGAGGAAACTGGCATGAGAAAAATCATTGCCCCACTTCAACAAGATCTGTTTCTTATCAGCCTTTTCCTTTATCTGTTGCAAAACTACTTTGTTTAAGACATGAGTCCTGGGCCAGCAGTGTTCAACCAGCTCATCCAAGCAAATGTCAATTCATCACAGGAGGCCACCTTGGCTAAGTCAAGACCTCTTAGCCAAACTAAAACACAAAACTAAAATGTGGGCATTGGAGACAGGGATATGCACCCTGGGAACATTAAAGTGATCCAGCTCTAGAGTGCAGAGAGGGGGATCAGGAAGCCAAGGCACAGCTGGAGCTCAGCTTGCCTGGGGATGTGAAAAATAACACGAAGGGTTTCTTTAGGTACATAACAAAGGAAGATGTGAGAAGCTGTACCCTACCTGATCAGCCAAACTGGAGACCTGGCTACAGCTGACACAGAGAAGGCTGAGGTACTCCACAACTCTTTTGCCTCAGTCTTCACCAGCAAGTGCTCCAGACACACTGTCCAATTCACAGAATTAAAATGCAGGGACTGGGAGAATAAAGCACTGCCCACTGCAGAAGACCAGGTTCAAGAACACCTAAGGAACTGGAAGGAGCACAAGTCCATGGGATCTGATAAGATGCAACCAAGGGTCCTGAGGAAAGTGGCAGATGTTAATCCACTGTCTTTCATGTTTGGAAAGTTATGACAAACTGGTGAACTTTCCACTGACTGGGAAAGGGTATGACATGAAGTTGTGTGCTGTGGTTGATACTCTAGAGGGAAGGGATGCCATCCTGAGTGACTTTGACAGGCTTGAGAGGTGGGCCTTTGCGAACCTCAGAAAGTTTCAGAAGGCCAAATCCTGGATCTGATTCTGGCGAATTGTAAACATGGATGCTGGCTGGGCAAAGAGTGGATTGAGAGCAGCCTTGAGCAGAAGGACTTGAGGATACCGGTGAATGAAAAATTGAATATGAGCCTGTAATGTGCACTTGCAGTCCGGAAAGCCAACCACATCCTGGGCTGCATCAAAAGCAGCATTCCAGCAGGTTGGGGAGATGTAATTCTTCCTCTTTACTCCTTTTGTGAGACCCCCACCTGGAGTTCTTCATCCGGCTCCGGAGCCCCCAACATAAGAAACCTGTGGACCTGTTGAAGTATGTCCAGAGGAGAGCCATGAAGATGATCAGAGAGCTGGAGCACATCTTCTATGAAGAGAGGCTGAGAGACCTGGAGCTGTTCAGCCTGGAGAAGAGTCCAGGGAAACCTTGGAGCAGCTTTCCAGTACCTAAAAAGGGGTTAGAGTAAAGATGGCAAGGGACTCTATCACGGAGTACAGTGACAGGACAAGGGGGAATGACTTTAAACTGAAAGGGAGTAAGTTTAGATTAGATACCAGGAAGAAATTCTTCACTGGTGGTGAGACACCAGAACAAGTTGAACAGAAGTGGCTGCCCATGCCTGGAAGTGCTCAAGGTCAGGTTGGATGGGGCTTTGCACAATCTGGTCTTGTGGAAGACCATTCTAATATTCTAATATCTTTCCCTGGGAATTGACTTATATACCCATTGCTGGAAACACAATGTAAGGCTAGATATAAAATTTGCATGCAAAAAACTCAACACATTTTTATGTTATAGTTTTTATCCTTCTCTAAATGTGAACTGTCTGTAGACAGTCTTACCAGTGCACTGTACATAAATGCTATATTTAGAGACTGTTACAGAATGGGACCCTCAATAGTCAAGAACTGTTTTACACATCAAGCCAAAGAAATATGAATTTCCCCTTTTATTTTTCATTTTTATATGTTTTTTATTCAGTTCATTTTAATTTTTTTTTTTTTTTCAAATTTCACTTTGTTTCATGTTATTTTAACTTCAGGGATAACACACAGAGAAGTAACACATGAATCCCCCATAATGTGCCCTTCCCATTCTGTAAAATATTACTATGACTAATAAGAATGGCTTTATCAGAGCTATTGCAACAGAAAGTATCTTTAAACTGATTCCAAACTTGGAAGATTCAAGTCATTATGCACGCTACAGGGTTTTTTTATTCTCTTTAAGAAAAAAATCACACAAAATTTATCAGGTTCAATGAATTCATTGAATTTGAAACATGCAAATTATTTAGTCCTTCCCATATACCCTTGATCACAGCACAGTATTCCCCTTTATTTGAATCAATTCTATGTTTTACAGATCAATATGCCGTTCTGATAAAATGGTGTCACATAATCTGCAGAGAAATCTGGTTATTTCACACCTCTGATGGAGCTAGAGTTACCAATCTGTTCACCCTCTATGGAGTCTACAAACAAATCCACAGTAGACTCTCAATCCTCTCATTCCAGATTGCAATCCAGATTACTTCATGTCTAGAAATAAGAAATACTGCATCGAACCTGAACATTTCAGATAGCTAGCATGATCGAGGAGAAAATTTTAATTGATTCACATCATGTAATTAGAAGCCCTAACATCCCTGAGAGCTTTTGGACTCTGATATGCCTTAAAGGAAATCAAGAGGCATTCTCTTGGCATCAAAAGGTTTAAAGCAAAGATAGTAGACCCATCCATGTAAAGTCATAAGTTGAGTGAAAGCAAAAAAAGTCAAGTGACTTAATTGTGACGTGGTTAAGAAGTCAAATCAGATTTCTGCATTTCCAGAAAGGTTGTTTGCTGTCTTTGTTATTAAAATATCACTCTAAAATTATGTCACCTGTTATACATGTTTAGATTTTAAAACAATTATATTTTCATAAAGTTTTCAACTAAATATTCCTTTTCACTCATAATGCTGGACAATATTAACGTATAAATTTTATTTTGGTTCCAAAAATACAATATAAAGAGGTACTTCAAATTTTTTTCTAAACACATATTTACAAAATAATAATAAAACTCTCTACATAGAATCCACTTAACTGAGATCTACTAGACAAAAAGTATATATTTACACCAGATTCTGAGCTGTTTTTAATGAATCCCACTAAACCAACTTAATAAAAGACGTCCAATTTTTTATGACTGTTATGAAAAGCTTAATGTTTAGCCTAAAATTGGTGGTTTTCCATTCTGTTCTTTCATAGAAATCTTTGCAGCTTTTCCTATGGCACTGACCAATCTCTCTTCACTTGTGTCTCTATAGAAATCTTTTCAATAGTTGTCTTCTACACTTAAATTTATCCCAATTTACAAGTGTCCTTCTTTTAATGTAATGCCAGACTTGCATGCCCACAGAACCGATCTAACCATGGCCACACAGAAACCATTATCTTGTTTGATCCAGAGCATGATTTCTCCAGACATCCGCTTGCATCAATCAATATCAGTCCCTCCTTCCTCAAATCTGTCTCAGTCTCACTTTGAGAATTGTAAAAATAAAATAATAAAAAAAAAAAGGAAAGAGGTTATTTTATTACAAAGAACAGAGTCATTGAGTTCTAGACACAAAATTCTACCAGAAGATTCTAGGTCCTAAAGCCAGCATAGAGTTTGGAAAACAGAGTAAACACATAGTAATCATCTTCATGTTTCTAAGTAATCATACCAGGCTGTAAGGAATTATTCCATTGAGGTCAATATAAATTGAAGACACATCTTCGCAGGACTTGGTTTATAATAAGAAAAAGCAAATATAATTGTGAAATTAACTGTCACTCAGATCAAAAACTGTGACATGAAAGAAATATGAGTTAGGATGCCACATACACAGTGGGTGTTTTATGAAGTTTTCATGGTCTATTTTAAATCTTATTGGATTGAACATGGATATTTCCCAGACTTTCATTAGAATAATAGACAAGTCAAAATTGTTCCAATATGATATGTCTTGCCCAGTGCTTCTGAGACACTGATCTGAGATGTTGACAGATGCAATACTGTTCAAACACTAAGTGTGGATTTGTATAAAATTGAAAACACTTTCATACCCTAAGAATGCAAATAATTTGCAATATTAAAGCAGTTATTAGAGTGACTGCTAGTTCTTCATAGTCTATGAAGGTCTATGGTGTTCTCATATGGCAGATTTTACAGATCACAAGAATTAGAATGAGACCTAAAGATCCCCTTAAGACAGCATAGGAGTATCTCCTGTCTTTGTGTATTTTCAGAATGAGTTAATTACCAGCAGCTGCCCTTCTGATAGTAATGAGCTAGCAGATACTAATAGCAAATTTAAAAAAAGACATAACACTATCTTATCTGTGTGCGTGTGTGTGTATGTGTATGCATGTTTACTCCTCTGAATTTTGTGTGATGTTTTCAGGGAATGAAAGCAATTAAGACGTTTATAAAGACCAACAAGAAGAAATGTTGCCGTGTTAAGAAATAAAGCCTGAAGAAAATAGTCTCTTAGAAGTGAAGTTTATAGAACAGTGTGGTTTTCTCTTTCCTCTTCTGGAAACCAGTTTACTGATACTGCTACAGTAATAACTAATTAACTTTTTTAAAATAGTTGCATTTCTGAGTGTAGTACAAATAAGCAGGGTTTTGATTTTAAAACTGAGCTTTGAAAGTTAACATTTATTTCACTGGAAAAGTAATGATTCTTTTGCTTTAACATCTATGGTACTCCTACTGTCAAAGCATTTCTTTTTCATTTATCACAATGAAGACTATTGTAATCTAATTTACAGAACATTTTTCAAAATAGAAGCTATTTTGAAAAAGACCAAAACCACAAGAGATTGGCAGAAGCACACCCATTCAGATGTCTCTCTCAGTGATACATAAATAGAGAAAAAAAACCTCACAACTATTTAGCTATTTATTTTGTTCTTCAAAAAGTCTTGGATTTTGCCAAACCTTGTAATAAAAAGATCCAGCACAAGAGTTAGACACCTAAATGTATTTCAGAAAAAAATAAATCATAAAAAAAAAAAACCAAAACAAACAACAAAAAAACCACCAAAAACCAATTTAAAAACCCCCAAAACAACAAAATCCAAGCCACACCAAACAAACAACACCCCACAAAAACCCTCAAAAACAAGACAAAATCAAGCCAAACCAAAAAAGCAAAGAACCACAAAAAAATTAGGTGTAGTAAAGGGATTCTTCATATTCCAGATTTTGGTTTTAGTTTATATTTTTTAAATATAGAAACCCCGCAGACAGACTATAAAAGTAAATGTGTTATTTTTTAAATCATCAGGTAAATGTTGAAACTTTTCAAAAACTTAAACAAAACTGAGCAATAATTGAAGGAACTATCCATATTCTTTTGGTTTAAGTCTCAGCATCTACCTTTTGCAAGAAGTTCAGTTGGACAGGTATATGAATCAAAATAGGCAAGTTCAGCTTGTAAAAGTCTTAGAGCTCAACCACAAAAAATGGGAATCTACAGACTGATTTGTAAATTTTGCAAACTCTTGAGTCTAGTACTTCATACTACTAAAGAAAGGTGCTTCAACACCACCTGTGAAAACTAGCTTGCAGACCCACTCTGTAAGAAAGATGTTCATAACTCTTCCTTCCAGGTAGGAAATGGAGTGTGACAATGTACCTAATGCTTGTAGGACTGTAAGGTAATGATATGGCTGGCTCCTGATGAGCAATTTAAGCAATTCCCTACAGATATATGAGCCAGCAGTGTGTGATGGGCACACCAGATCAAGAATAGTGCAGCTAGCAGGACCAGGGAAGTGATCATCTCCTTGTACCTGGCACTGCTGAGGCCACACCTTGAGTCCTGCGATCAGTTCTGGGCCCCTCACTTTAAAAGGACATTGAGGTGCTGGAGCATGTCCAGAGAAGGACAACAAGGGCAACTCATGAAGGGTCTAGAAAACACATCTTATGAGGAATGGCTGAGGGAGTTGGGTTGTTACAAATGGGAGTGAGAGTTTAGACCGTCTCTGCCTTTCCTCAGATTTCTGGCAGTAGCAGCAGCTCTATTGAGGTGACCTGCACCGCTCTCGAAAGTTCTTAATAATGGCCAATCACGACTATTACAAAATGAGTCATTTATGGAATAGACAGAAGAAAAACAGACACAAGACGTTAGGCAGATTTACTACACAGGATAAACAAAAGAATTTCTACCAGTAGATTACAAGTCAGTGCACGATAAAGGTACCTGTATTACAGCTAGTGAAGAAATAGTATGGATTAGAGCCAATGTAACTTACCAAAGAATAGTGATGGTGTGCAAAGGCATCCTTTTCACCCAACTTCTGGAAGAGAAGATTACTCAAGCTCAGCATCCTGAATCTTGAGGAGAAACCCCCTCACACACTTTAAGAAGTGTGCAGAAGATTTCTGCTTTGTGAAAGATGTGGTACATCTTTTATAGTTGTAAAGGTTCAGTGTCTGTCAGTCACAAATTCCTGCTTATCTTTTACAATCTCACTCCCACAGCAAGATGTTTACTGTCAGCTGTAAGTCTTAATCCTGCAGTGCCAGGATGGCTCACAAGACTGAGCCAAAGGGGGAGATACCCCTGATTCATGCATCAATAAATAAACAGCAGATAAGCTTCTTGATGGTGCAGGGATGGGAGGGAAGTGTGTGAGCAGTCCCGCCACATGGGTTTGTTTAGTCTTGAGAAATGGAGGCTCAGGGCAGACTTCATTGCTCTCTTCAAGTACCTGAAAGGAGGTTGTAGCAAGGTGGCGGCTGTTCCCTTTTGCTGTGCCTGCTGTGAGGGGACCAGGACAAATGACCTTAAGCTGAGACAGGGGAGATTCAGTTTAGATATTAGGAAAAAAGTTCTTCGCTGGTGGTCAGGCATTGGAATAGGTTGCTCAGGGAGGTTGTCACCTCCCTGGAGTCACCATCCCTGGAGGTGTTCGACACATCTGGTGCTGTGTGTTGTGGTTTAGTGGTTTAGTGGTTTAGGAGTTACAATGGTAGTGTTGGGTTGATGGTTGGAATTGATGATCTTAAAGGTCTCTTCCAACTTTGATGATTCTATATCATCGAATACAAGTTGCTAGGCTAAAGGAGGAAGGTGGCATGTAGGATCTGATGGCAGAAAGAGATAAAATCTTATGCAGATCTTGATATCTGCTATCCATGCAGATCTTGAGATGTTCTATTAATATTTTCTTTTAAACTGGACTTCAGTCATAATCCAACATAAATATCCAAGACTGGTATACCCTGATCCTTTGTTCAAGTCAGATACTGTTACTGAGCTTAGAAATTTTTCAGACCTTTGAGTAATAAGGCTGTGCTTTCAATTTACTAATGTTTGTCATATATAGCAATGCTAAGTGTTAGCACCAGAGAAAAGGAGAGAAAAAAATCCAGGCAAGCTCTTCCAAATAGGTGAGGACTGATTAGATGTAGAGATTTAAGTATTCATCTTGCCCTGAGCGAAAAAGCAGGCAAACCCTTTGCAGCCTTCACTTCATAAAAGTCATGTTAAAGTGTTCATGTTTCTGACACTGGACATATGTGCCATGGGAAATGTTCCAGAGGCATAATTTATATTGCAACTCTTTCAAATAATAAATAGAGATTTCACTTATTATTATTTCTCTGGCTTGCAGTTTGAGCATTAAGTTCATTGTAAAACAAGCATTAGTAATCATGATAGTAAAAAATTATGGCATATATAAATGTTATTTTTAGGTACTTGCCTGAAAATCCTAGTAAAAGCATGGGTAGATTAATAAAAATAAAAAATCTAAAGTAGACAATGCAGTCAGGTCCATAATTACAGGTGTTGGAGGGAGATGAGAAGAGAGCAGGAGAGGCATTATACAGGCCTAACTGTTTCAAATTCTCACACATTTCTAAGGGTGTTTTAATCTGGATTTATTTCCATTTTGTTTCAGCACATGTGACAGAACATGCTAAAAAGATGACTTGCTAAGACTAAAAAGTCAGGTCCTGGCTGGGATACAGTCTGATGTGATCAGACTGAACTGGCAGGGCACTGATGGGCAGCTAATATGAACCCCCTGCTGTAAAAGAAAATCAGTCAGCAGAGGCCATAGAGGCCAAATTCAACTGGTGATTAGTTGTGTACCCAGGAACTACAACAGACATTTAAGATCTTACAAAAGACACTGTTCTCGTCTGCCTGTGAACTCCCTTCAGGATTCACCTTCTTTTCAGACCTTTGATCTGTATGAAACTTATTTTGCAGCTTTCTGCTGATGGTATGAAAATGGACTCATTTCCAGAAAGACCTGAAAGAACAGACTGCACGATAGCTGGTTTGCATAGAAAACAAGAAACCTGTCTTCCAAGTGGAGAAATATATCCATAAAAAAGAAACCCTTCCAAGCCCAGGTGGGGCCTCCAGGACCCTGAACATCTCATCTGCTGGACTGATGCAGCCTTTTTCTCTCTCTCTCTCCCCCTCTCTCTCCCTCTCCCTCCCTCTCTCTCTCTCTCTCTATTTTCCTCTCTCTTTTTCTCTTTCTTTCTCTTTTTCTTTCTTTTTCGCTCCATGGGTGTGTGTGTCTCTCTCTCCCCTTCCTCCGTCCCCCACCTTGAATACCTCTCTTCCTTTCTCTTTTCCCTTTCACCCTACTGCTTTATCCAAAACCTTCCACCATGTGCTTATGTAGTAGGTCAGGGACTAACATACCAATCTTCATGCCAAGTGTATAATTTACTAATAAAACTTTCTGATTCTTTTGTGCACCTTCTGACTTTTGTCATTCATTTCAACCATGAGGATTTACAAATCTTGGGTGCTTCCATCCCCTAAAGGGTGGGACATCACACATGATTCCTCCAAACCAGTGGGGTTTAGATTGGTAGTTCACACTTATAAAAGCAAGTTCAGCCATACTGTCATTCTGCCAAACTGTGCAAAATTTCCCTCGCCTCTGACTCTCATAGAAAATTGTCTGGGAAATTACTGAATTTCTTAAAAAAATAAAAGACTGAGAGGTTCATGTGTCTGAATACTTTTGATGCATTTTATTCTCCAAAGGATACTAGTAAGCAGTGAGTAGAGATCTTATTTAAGCAAAATTAATTTATGGGCAGACTAAGCTTTTCTTAATTTCAGCCAAAGACAGTCAAGAACAGGCTATCCAGGAAATTGTTTAAAGAGGTTTTTTATGTGTTTGTTTCACTGTCTAATTACTTTCCCTGTCAACACTGTTCAACAAATTCCAGGCTGTATCTCAGCTTTATTACCCAGAGGAAGCTTTATATACATTAAAGGCTTGCTCTTTGCTGCTATCCCTGAGAACAGGTCTGTCCATCTCCCAGGGTTGTATTCTTTCAGTGGTCATAATTGACCATAACTACTTTTCACTCTGGACCCTCTGTTATTATCTCATAGTACTTTAAAGAAAGTTGCTGTCATATTGTGCTTTTACTTTTAGGTGTTTCTCTTTTACCATCTAGAACTCTGTAACATTTCAGCAAAACTATCAATCGATTTTGAAGTGAATCACACATTTCAGTTACAATTTTGAGTGACTTGAGACAGAAAAAGCAAAAATCCCAAACCCTCAAGGTTCTTAAAAATTCGTCAAATCAGGCAAAACCGTTTCAGACTGCATGGAAAAGGCTGGGAGCAGGGGAAAGTGGATGCAGTGTGTGACAAAACCAGGTTACTTTCTAGTGCTATTTGAACTAGATCAGCCAACGATATTTATTCATTTTCATATTTTTTGAAAAGGAAAATTGAAGGTCTTTTTCATGCTTTTAAACAAGCATGCCTATTTTAAAAGACAGAAGTGTTGAATTTGATGTAACTGAACTGGCAGCAAAAAAGAAATTTTATTTCTCTCCTGTTACCTACTGAATTATTTAAGGCATATTTTTGTATATACTGTGTAACTGCTTGGCCTGAAGAACATCCCAGTCACAGAAAACCTGGTGCTATCTTTTGAAAGCAGTATGGTAATAGCTGTGTTAAAAGAAAAGAGCTTCATCAACTAGGTCCAGCCTTCCTTTGGACAAAAGTATTGTGATATTGTAATATTGAAATATTTCAAAACCCTTTTTTTCCTAGAATCAAGACTGGCTGCTGCTTTGCTTCAGAGCTAGATGAGTCCACAGATACTGCAGTTCTTACTGGATTATTTATACATAAAAACCAAAAACTAAATCAAAGCTTTTAGAATTTGTTTCATTTTGTCACCCTCCTACCAACTTGAATACACACAGAGGAGATATTCAGACACAGATTATGTGTTTTCCTACAGCAAAATGGCATAGTCACAGGGTAAAGGTGTACAAGGTGTTCAAGGATGTGAGCGTACTGGTTCTGTACACGTGGCAGCTGCTGCAGTGGTGAAAGGACTGTCTTCTCCCAGCCAAATGACTACTGCTTCCCGAGGCTGTTAGGCTCCATTCACATGGTCCTGTGCAATCAAAGATGCAAGCCACATTTTCTAATGAATAAATGTTGGTGTTGGTGTGGGATAATCAAGCACCCTTTTATTTAATTAATTGTAAAAACATATGAGATTTTTTTATATACCAGGTAACCTGCTACAGAGGCAATTGATAAAGTGGATCTTCAAGCATAACTTAAATCAATAAACAAAATGAATCTATAAACCATATTTAATCATAGATATTTTATTGATTACTGTTTGATGAAATTTTCATATATATGAAAGAGACAGAGGACTAAGTTGAAAGGCAACAATAAGCAGAAGTAAAGACATTAAAGACACAAAATAAATAAAGGAAATGTAACTACAAAAGCTTGAGATAATTTTGGAACTTTGTTTCCTGACTGGAACAGGAGCTGTGTACATAGACATTAACACTGTCTCTTTCTGAAGTTCCAGAAAAAAGACATTCTAAATTCCTCTTTAAATGAAGGCAAATGGTCTTATGAATAAAAAAAAATGATTGCATTATAAATTTCTCTTACCTCAATTGCAGACAAATGTCTAATATTCTGGATCAGCACAAAGTGGCAGGTAGTCCACTGAAGGTAGTCCCTGAAACTAAGTCTGTATCTTAAGTTCAATAAGCAAAGGTGTGACATTCCCAGCCTCATGTCTAAATTATTTTCAAATTCCTATCTCTTTTTTTCAGCCAAAGGACTATGATGAATACTCTACAAAACTAAAAAGAAATATTTCTATTCAAATATTAAATTTAATAATAATTTTACTTACCTTTGTCAAATACAAGACTATATTACTCTAAAAATGAGGTAATAAACCCAAAGAATTATTTCATGAAAATATTTCTTAGATTAAGGATAAAGATCGTTCAAGCTGTTCTGCTTATAAAGTGTGTGAAGACCTTATTTAACATTTTCTTTTAGTGAAAGTATGAGCTAATTAACATATCAATATCCTACTGCAGACTGGGATTTTCTGTGATATTTAATTCAAACATCATACTTGAACTTTTCTAATTATTTGAAATATATTTGCCTTTTGTCCCACATCATCTGACAGAGAGTGGAGGATGTTAAAAAGAGTCTAACATCTGTACTTCACAGTATGAATGTAAATCACAGAGAAAATGCTGATTTACTATTCTTACCAGCAGCAATAGCAATTTCGAGACTGAAACAAAATGGTGGATGTAGAACTGCAGAACTACATAAAGGTTTTCTTTGGAATTTGCATTTGTGCTCAATAGAATCAGGAACAAGCAATGCTGGAGATGCAGGGTCTCCAGCATGCCAGACATAATTTAGAAAGGTAAAAGGAGCTCCCGTACTATTCCATCAAATCATGGCCATTAAAATATTGGACCTGTGGGCCAGTATCCCAAGCAATGGAAACATTCCAGAAAGCAGTCAACAGAGAAGAAGTAGATGAAATGATTTATCTGTGGAAAGGAGGATGGAAAGGCAATGAAAATTAAGTGTCCATTATGAAAATTGGAAAAAATATAAAAAACAAGTATTCTTATAAGTATTTTATTTGCACAGATGCTGAATCAGTGTGCTAGTTAAGATGACTAGCTGAGGATATGTAAAACTACCATCATGGAATCTAAGCTGGCCTTTCTGCAGTGAGAGAATTTTCTGTCTTTCTTCAAAAGCCTCCAGATTTAATTGAAGATGCCCCTGTTCATTGCAGAGGGTTTGAGCTAGATGATGATCAAAGGTACCTTCCAACCCAAACTATTCTGTGATTCTAAAACGGCAAACAAAAACAAAAGCAATTTAAGGAAGGACAAGAAAATGATGAAACTTAGTACATTTTGAGAATGCAACTGTTGGTCATCCTGTCTTCTGACATAATCTCAGATAAAATAAAAGGAAGAAGGAGGAAGGAACTAAATTTTGGCCTGGTCTTTTTTATTTAAATCTTATAAATGTTTTTAATTATAGCGGTCCTTGTTTAACAGTATTTTGCATTTAGTGTGACTTTTTTGGCCACTCACACCCTGAGGGATGCAAGATGTGGCCATCACCCTCTCTATGTAGAGAGAAAAGGTTGTGACAACCCTGTTATCATCATAAATGTTTATTTTCTGTACTCCAGACTTGAACTATAGTCTTCTCAGCCCTTTCCTGATACTACTTGTTTTATCATAGTTCATATATTTTTGCTTGTGTATAATTTTCCATAGACATTAAGAAATCTACACAATGTAAAAGTAACTAACAAAAGAAGAAAGGAGGGCATTCCAGGTCACCTCTTAGCACTTACTGTAAATTTCAGAGGAATGTAAGTATTTGCAAATGGTAAACGGAATTTAAAATATTAAACTACTTTTCAGATAAAAAGTTTATATTTGAGGATATGTTTTCAAGAAATTTAGAAAAAAAAGACATTATTAAAAGAACTCAGTAAAAAACACATATATTTTTAAAGGAATGTAAGACTAAACAAACCAACCAAATCCTGAAGTATGCAATATTTTTTCTTGAAAATCACGACCGCATATGGCAACAGTACCTGCCGTTCCTTATAATGAGAAGAATCAGTTCTAAAGATGTCTGTTCTGTTAGTCTTAAAACTAAATTGGTTATTCTTTTTCCAATTAACAGAGCATTTCTAAGATGGGATTTTAACCTAATTATTCCTAAGGTGATGAATTATATATCAAGTATAGCTTTATGTCAAATTGCTTACTGACTGTTCTTGCCATATCTGAATTAGGGACTATTATGTGTCTTAAGAAGCTCATGTGAACAAACTCTTGCTAAACAAATGACAATCTAGAATATCCTAGATTGAAAAAGTCAGTGCTAAAGAACGGCACATCTAATCACAGTGTTTTCACCAGTTCAAGTTTCTTTCTTATAACAATCACTTCTAGAAAAGTATCAACAGAAGTTCAACTTTTGTTCATCTATACATCCACCAAAGACCTTGCATGTAACACTTAAAAAAGGAGGTCATGATGCATGTTTTGCTAATATTGAAATGATAAAAAATATGTAGAAAATCAGGACTTGATTTTTCATCATCAATGCAACAATATTTTTCAAGTGTATTTTGTGCCCATTCTCTCAGAATATATACACATGTATATAAAAAAACAACTTATGCATGCAGAAGAATGACGAGGATACAAAAATCTGAGTAAATTTAAACTTGTGGGGATTTTCAGTGTTTGGTTGTGGTTTTTTTAATATATGGGGCTTCAAAGGCCTGAAGTATCCAGAGGCTCTTATATTCTCACTCAAGTCACAAAATGGCACTTCTGAAACCTGGAAAATTTCAATAAAGGTTAATTTAACCTTAAATTCTGGTGATAAACTTAAGGGTTCTAAATGAGGAATGAGGAAAAATACCTAGGATTCACCCATGGCAGATGAGTGGCAGCTCAATTTTGAGAGTGTCCTGAATTGGTGAATCAAACTTACATACTTGCATTTCATTCTAGACTCGGCAAAGACTGAAAGAAGTACCCTTTGATTTTTCTGCAGGATGCAAGTAGGATGAAAAGGGGTTTCTGTATTTATATTTTGCCTGCAAAGTGAAAATTTCAAAATTCTAAACCAAAGGTAACCCCAAAAGAGTTAAGGGTCCAGACAATTACAAGAATTTTTTTACAAGTTATAGAATAATTTTGCCTTTATAAAAGTCTGTACTTTCTGTTATGATTTCTTGGCTACAATAGTATTTTGGGATGAGCAAGATTTGAAAACATTAATTTCTGAGAAAAAAATACAGGAGAACAATTGTGTCAGTTACTACTGTTATTTTATTTTTACATAATCTGTGACATCTGCTTTTCAAACCATCAGTGTGGTAGATCTTATTGTGGAGAATTAAGAGCTTATAATAGGAGAATAATAAGTTTAGAGAAAAAGGCCAGGCTGGATGGGGCTTTGAGCAACATTGTCTAAGGGAAGGTGTCCCTGTCCATGGCAAGGGGTTAGGGTCCCTTCCCACCCAAAGCATTCTGTTATTCTATGATAATAAGCAATAGAAAATGCCAATAAAATTGGCAATAGTGTTCCTTTCAGTTTTAGCACAAAATCTTCTGCATAAATTTTCCAAAAACCAGACATTAGTTTAATAGAAGCTTTCAAGCACTTACTAGATTGAAAAACCAAGGAGATGAAGCTGTCTGCTCATAGATAAAGGGGGAAAAAAATAGAAGATGGAGATAACCTGTTTTATTAAAAGTATTTTAATGTTGTTTTCTAATAAAAAACTATTGTTTGTCCTGGCTATATTTTTTATACTTTTCATTTTAATTGTTTTTATCAATACCTAAAAAAAGGAAAAGATATCACTATGTATAGATCTCATTGTAAAGGGGGCAAGCTTTAACAGAATAAGAAACACAACATAATTGAATTAATTAATTAATTGAATTCTTCTTCACAGACATTCTGGATCCAATTAAAGCCTTAATTTTTTTTAGGGCAGAGCAGAATCTCCCAAGCAGAGCACAAGGTGTGCAGTTCCACAACTTCCAGTGCAGCAGGAGTTAACAGGCACCTTAGGTATGGACGTCTTATTGCAAAAGAGCTTAGAGAAAATGGGGACTAAATAAACTTTGCTCTCCTTGATGGTTGATGAGTCAGGCTAATGAAAGCTCGTCACACTTGGGAAAAGCCCAGGAAACTGCTCAGGATCCACACTTCCCTGCTAAGCACCCAACCATGAAAGTAAAGTAGCTCTGATATAAGCTAAAGGGAAAAGACACAAACTTCTTCCCTCATTCCTCCTAACAATACCCATGTCACTTTTCTAACAATATTCAAATCATGAGTCCACTTTGTTCCCAGATGTTGGCTTATTTTAGCTAACAGAATGAGGTTTAAAAACATGTTGAGGAATGCTATGCAAATCCTTTGAGTCCATCCTTGACCGGATTCACCCCAATTTATATCCCAGAAGATTTTTTTTAAAATAGCCATAAATACAACTTCATCTGTTTTGGGTTTGTTTGGTTTTTTCTGCATCTGCTGCCCAGTTCCATGTTATGCACATAATGCATAGTGTCACACGAAGGACTAGTAGGACCTTCTGAGAAACTAAGCATTGTAGATGTTTGTGCTTAGGTCCTTTCGGGTCTCAGCTAAGTAAGTGCCACAGTCTGAGCTTTTGGAGACTTGAGGAGTAGGACAAGCAGAGAGGCAGAGAAAAATATCTACATGTGACAGAAAGCTACAGGAAATGAAAGTAGAGCATGTTGGCAAAAATTTGTTTGGTTTTAATAAATCAGACATTATGATGAAAGTAATACAAGCAAATGCTGGACAGCAGTACATAATACCGCACATTTTCTACTCAGATCCAAGGAGGATTTCTCTCTCTCTCCCCCTCTCCTTCCTCTTTCTGCTATCCAAAGTTCCTTTGAATGTCTATAATAAAACAAAATTTATTTCAGGCTTCAAAACTGGAAGTTCATTTAGGAGAAAATACATTCAAAATTAATAGATATGCAAATATGCAATGCCATATCAAATGAATAGATTTCAGAGAAATACCTTACAAGCCCACTCCTAAGCAAAACTAGCCTGACCATGAACGCAATATCTTTCTACCAAAAAGCAAGTAAGTATGTCAGTCCTTATATTTTTATGAACATCTGATCTCTCCATATTTTGTTCAAAGGGGAGATGAAAGATAAGAAGCAAAATGTAAGGAAGTAGTAAAATATACTCTGGTAATGAACACGTTTTCTGACATGATGTCTGACTTCGCTTGCATCATGTTCTCTGGAACACTTTTTAGCAAAAATGTCGCCAAATTACTAGATCCAGAAGCTGCATAAATTAAACATGCCTGGACCATCCTCTAGGCCTGAAGTGGATGGCACAGAATTAGCTGTATTCATACTGGATAACTCATTTACCCTCCAATACGTTGGCCACACTCAAAATGCCTACTGGAAATGTTTTCTTCCTTGGGCTAACTCTCAAACATTGGCGTGATCCAACCTGTGCCATGGATCAGTCTGCCATTTTAACAATATAATATTTTACTAATATAGATGACTGAATTATCTAAAGAACTCATATTTAATAGTTGCTAATTAAGTTGTAATATTCAGACATTTTGATTCTCACTAAACACTTTTATCTTGACATTGTATTTTAAAAGCAGATACTTTAAAGAGTAGATTTTTTTAAGTAATATATGGAGAGAAAGTCAAAGAATTATTATTTTTTTCCTGATGAGTTTATATAGTGATGTTTGAACATGGACTCTAAAAAGAAACAAGTCCACTTTATGGTTCACTAGGGGAAATAAATGGTCCAGATATGAAACGTAATAGAGTTATTTGCTGAACAATAAACCTATTCAAAAGACTACAAAACCAGAGAGTAAACTGTTGTACTAATCTAAGGATCTGTGCACTCTATGTCCAAGGTACCAAGAGAATTGATTCTAGCTCCTATAATCCACATATATAGATTAAGCTAATGGGCATAAGTGGAATCAAGAGATGTACAGACTGGATATAAGGGAAAAAATTTTTCACCATCAGGAGAGTCAGGCTTTGAAAACAGATTTTCTAGAGACAATGTGCAGTCTCCATCCTTGAAGGTGTTTAAGACGAAAATGGCAGTCTGGAATGACCTCATGCCTGATTCTTTGACTAGAGACCCCCTGAATTGGAAATATCATATAAGCCTACAATTTTGATAGTGGACAAGACTGTTTAGCCAATCAAAACAACATTGAAGTATTATAGTTTTAATTTATTTAAGTAATTTCAGTTGCTTTCACTCTCATATCTGCACAGTCATAAGCACTAAGAAACAAGTGCTTAACTAGTTTGCTCAGTACTCAGACTCCAGGGTACAAATAAAGTGATCTGTCTGGCCTTCAGGCATTGTGGTATATGTATTCATTCAGCCTGCACATGTAACCTTGCAATGAAGTGAAGGGCTGATTATGAAATCGATCAAGTACTCATCATTTCTCCTTGGCTCTTCTTAAAATGGTGATAATGGGCTGGGTTTGGATATATATTTTTGTAATCTTTGATATATGACAGTGTTGAGTCTTTCCATCCTACATCAGCAACTGCAGTCCTTTGTTTCCCAGGTTGTGTGTCCTAGGAAGCTGCACAAACATATGTTGCAATCTTGTTGACCTATTGGTCTATTCAGCATCAATATATGTTATTGTTATAAGCTTCAGCCATTTCTTCTGGTGCTCCTATGTCCAGATATTCACATTCATTCTCCATTCATAAAATTACAACTCTCTACAATGTAATTAATGATAACATTATAAAAGCAGTATTTTTTACTTTTGAAATTCATAATTCATCAGGAATATCACTGTTTGACCAGATCTAGCAATAAGAGTTGCCAGACAGGAAAAGAGTGGGAAAAAAGTTCAAGAGCAGTTTGTAGTAAAAGGCTTCATAAGGTATTCAGAAAGAAAAGGTAGCAGAACTCAGAAAATAAAAGTGAGTTTGCAAGTTTTCACAGCAGTCTCAATTCACTTATGGTACAACAAAATGTATTAGAATCATGGATAGAGATGGGAATGTTCCTAATTTAGAACTAGAATTTGAAGAAAAAACAAGTTTTGGTTGTTCTGTATTCTACCATATAATTCTCTGCAATAATCGAACATGGAAGTGTACACAAAAATGAAAAGCTTTCTGAAAGCAAAATTAAACTGTGATTAATGAGAATGAAATTCTGCTGAAGCACAGAAAGCCTGGTCAAATCATGCACTGAATAGAAAAATGCTAAAATAATTACAACAAATATACAAACTATAGAAATTACTACTGAAAATAATAAAAGAAAATGTTTCCTAAGCAATTATATTAGGTTTCCTTCCAATTTATTGCAAACGAAAGCAAGAGTTTATCATGTCTTTGACTAATGAACTCCCCTGAAGTCAGTGAAACACTAGGTTTTTGGATTAGGTCAATTTTGCTGAAATGTTCTTCAGATTTAATAGCTAATAAAAGTGTGGAGGAGTGTCAATTCAGTAATGTACTTAATGTATAAAATTATACAAAATGAGATTATAAACTTGTATTTTAAAATAGCATGATCCTACAATTTAGGGACCTAAGTTATGCTTCTTTCTGTTAAACTAAAAGATCCATTTAAGCAACAAAATAAAATGAAAATATGAAATAGAAAAATTAAAAAGAAAAAGCCATTTTATGTCGTGTCCCCTGAAATAAAAGCTGAAAGGGTTGAAGAATTGAAACACCCTGATAATAAGAAGATATACTGGTGGAATAATCTTGCATAGGTATTATAAAATAATAACTCTTCTGTATAGTGTCTGAAATACTGTGAGAAAAAGTATCTCATTGGTCCACAGTTCTCTCCACCCTCCCTCTTTAGTAATTGGCTGTAAAGTTCCTCCCCGCCTTCTTCCCTCCCCTAAGCCCCGTGGTGATTGGTTGCTGGTCCCCTGAGCGTGCGGCTTTAAAAAACCAAGTATCTTCCTGGTACGGCTCTCTTTCGCCTCCTGTCCCCTTCGTAGCTGGATAAATAAACTCCTTGGACTATGGAATGCAGTGCGTGAGAGCCTTCCTACCTCTTTATTTCTGGATTTGTGGTTGGACATTCTGGGTGTGAGTATATCTCCGTGCTAGCAACCGCACAGGTGGTATCCTTCGCAGGTTGGGTGAATTTACCCCCAGAACTGCTTCTTCTCAAAGGAGGGTTTGGGATAAACCGTGAAAGGAATCTGCCCAGGAGAAACCCCCCAGCAGCCATTAATTTTATGTACTAAGAAAAGACAGTTCTACAAACAAACTTCATCCAAAGTTCAGCCAAGTTCAGACAGACATTGACCTACATTTAGGAAACTCGCAGATGATCTACAATGATCTTTGAAATGTCAAAATTTTGCTGTCTTGACTTTCTGTTTCCTTGTTTGATCATTTTCTGAATTACAGTGAATTAAAATTTATATCCTTGTAGGTAAATTGTTCAGTAATAGGGATCTGGGTTTTTCTGTATTTGGTTGGTTGGTTGGTTTCTTGTGCTTTTGTTTTGGTTTTTAACTTGTACATGTGCTGTGATTGTTCTGTGTGTTACCTTCACACCATAGCTGAAATGACCACTACTAAGAAAGGAATCAACGTTTTATTCTTTATCAACACTTGACTACTAAAGCCTGGGCAAAAGTCAGTGATTTGCTCCTATGAAAGGTGGCTACAAAATATTCTACTTGCAATTACACTGGAGAAAAGACTGCAGCATTTTTCTTCCCTTGGACTACAACTTGGTCTCCCCATGCTTACGTGAAAATTTAGCCTATAACATCACTTTTTAACTGATTTTATTTTTAAACAACCCTCAAACACTGAAAAATTCAAATACCTTACACACTGTTTTAGACATTCATTGTTTTTAAATTACTATAAAACCTGTAATTAATTACTAAGCTTTATCTTTCTATCTCTTTTAGAAAACATGAATACTACTGTTAAATCTGTTCATGTAGGAAAGCTTTGCGATGAATAGGCTTGTCAGAAAAGATAAAATGGATTCTTTCACTTCCTGAAGATGCACAATGACAACAATCAGAGAAACACAATTTCTTGCCTGTAGAACAAAAAATCTTCAATTTAAATGTAGATAGAGGAGATCCCTGTTTGAAGTACATTTCATCACCGTAGTTGAACAATGAGGCAACTATTTACCTTATTTTTCGGTCATTCAGAACATATCAGGATTTAGGGAGGGGCTTCTCAGTTGTTTTTGTTTGGTTTAGCTTTTTTTTTTCTTACTTATATGAAATAAACTTGTCTCACATTCTTTCAGTGCTGGTTTTGGCCTGGGTAGAGCTAATTTTATTCGTGGTAGCTGGCATGGGCTATGCTTTTGACTTGTGCTGGAAACAGAGATGAAACTGAGATGTTTTCATTAATGCGGAGCAGGGCTTACACAGAGCCAAGGCCTTTTCTGCCTTTCACCCCACCCCTCCAATGAGGAGGCTGGGGGTTCATGTGCAGTTTGGAGGAGACACAGCCTGGACAACTGGCCAAAGATATATTCCATACCATTTGGTGTCATGCTTAATATATAAAGTTGAGGGAAGAAGAAGGAAGGGGGAGATGTTTAGAGTGATGGCGTTTGTCTTCCCAAGTCACCGTTCTCTGTGATGGAGCCCTACTTTTCTGAGGATGGCCGAAATCTTGCCTGCACATGGGAAGCAGTGAATGAATTCCTGGTTTTCTTTGCTTGTGTGCTTGACTTTTGCTTTACTTACCCAACTCCCTTTATCTCAACCCATTAGTTTTCTTACTTTTACTCCTGTGTATTCTCTCCCGTATTACGTTGAATGAGTGGATGGTAAGCGTCTGTATGGGGCTTAGTTGACAGTTGAGGTTAAACCATGACACTGTCCTAAATCACTTGCACATATTTAGCACATTTTAACACTGTTGTACTATTTTGTTAAATTCAGAGAAGTGAGGGGAATTTTTGCTCTTTGGTGTTTGAATGGGTTTTTTTTACAATAATCATTAAAAAGCAAAGCCTAATAAAGTGAACAGTTGATAACTCTGAGTTGAATTATTTATACTTACATACCTATCACAGCAAGGGAATTATTTTTTCTGTCAAAAGAATACGTTTCTGTTACCTATTACTTTTGTATACAAACATCATGCAACAGAATGGTGACGTTTAGATTTTAAAATTAGTTGTTTATTCTGCACTTCAGTATATTTTTTCTTGAAGATCACTGTTTTAAGTTACAAAAAATATAACATGGTACCACTATAGTGGAATCCAAGGGTTAACATTTTTAATGGGGAAATTCCATTTTACAACAAGCTACATAAGCAGGGCATTTGTATTTAAAGAACTCGATAATATGAAGTAATGGTATGTAGAGCTAGTATGTTTAAGCTAGTGGTATAGATACAGTCTGTGTTTCCACACCGTCTCCTTGCCTTGCTCCCTTTTTCTCTCTAGGGCCCTGGTCCCTTAATAATAATAATCCCTGTGTGTACATGCTCATTTTTCCTTGGTTTTTCTCTGAAGTGACCCAGCTATTTCCTTCCAAAACAAAATCATGTCAGAATTGGCAGAATATCTTTTCCACCATCTGTCTCAAAAATATACTATGAATGTGTCATGCATTACTTCCTCCACCTTCCACAGTTCTCTACCGTGCTCTGAACAGGACTTGCACCTTACAGCATGTCACCACACCCTCACACTGTGCCCCAAGGCAACGCAGGGTGCTATTGCCCTCTCATCAAAGGCATCACTCTTTCGTTATGTGAAGTGCTTTGAACTGTAAAATGCACATGAAAGGCATGTCTCAGGAAAAACAAATTCAAATGCCATTGGCTCTGTATTAGCCATTAGTCTGTTTCTGAAAAGCTAGAAGGGAAATATGTCTGCAGCTGGCTGATAGGCAGCTGTTTTCCCCAGAGTGCTTTCCCTGTGCTGGAAAATATCCACAGGGATCAAATCATATGTTTAGAATCTCCCTAACACAAACTTTAGGACTGTCCCTTCCTTCAAAAGAGGAGTTGCGTCTCTACTATTTCTAAAAATTTCTAAGGAGAGAAAAGAGGCTTATTTTATCAAGCGGGTGTTAATAAATCTCTTCTAACTTTCAGGAGAGGATCCTATTAATCAAGACATTTATATAAAAATTAGTCTAGGTGATGTCACCTTTTACTGCCTGTGTTGATGCTGTGTTGCACCCCAGACAAAAGCACCTGTTCTGAGAAATACTAACTTTATATAATATCTCATAGCTGATGTCATTGGGACATACATTTTAAAAGAGGAGCTGGAACATTTACTTCAGATTTGAATTCTGACCAAAACCATTGTCATGCATATATAGTTAAAACTAACATTTTAAAATTATTTTGTCTAGTAATTTTAAACTCTTATTCCAACTGCTCATTTTTTCCTGTCAAAGATTTCCAAGCAAATTACATGGACGATTCTAGCAGTAGGTAGAACAATCTCTCAAAAAGAACTAAATACTTTTAATAGTTTAACATCTCTATTCGCTCTAGGAGTGACATAGGCATAATGTGGATAGGAGAGAAGAAAAAGGGAAAAAATGTCTGCTGAATTGGAATAGCTTTTTTTCACAAGCCCGATTAATATGTGAGGGATATAAAGGAGGCTGTCTCTTCCAAGCCTCCTTGTACCTCTATGACTTAAATGGAGAGATGTCAAAAATCCTGAGAGTTTTTTTGACTAGAGATGCTGTTGCCGCAAGCTCTTCTGTATTACGTCTATAGTATGACTGCTCTGTGTACGTAGCAGCAGGTGATTAAGGTATCTGGTATCCAGCAGGTTGTTCTGAGATGTAGATGTAGGAGAACATTCACATACAAAGGTTAAACTACTCACTCTGTCACTGATGCTGCTGCAGTTACGTATTTTCATGCCTTGATTGAAGACGAACATCGTGGCAAGGTTATAATTGGATACAGTTTATCATTTCCAGAAGACAAAAATATACAAGCAACACTGTAACCACTGCATTTTATATCAGCTCTTTCATGCTGAACAAACATGTTTAAAAGCACCTGAAGGCTCACTGGTGCTTTTCCTCCCTGTGACAACACACAGCACAACAGACTCTAATTTATGCAGGATTCTGAGTCATTGTACACCTAGCACAAGCAGCATTTAATTCTGTAATACCTCGTAATAAAACAGATGAATCACACCTGAAGGAAGTATGAATAAACTACCGAGAGCAGTCTTCTCCTGGTGTCAGAAAAATCTTATTAAAAAAAAAAAAAAAAAGCCACACAGCTTCACAAATTTGAACTTTGGAAAAAAGATTTCTAAATTTTCCAGATAAACAAAATGCTGTCCATAACGAATTAAAGAAAAAACATACTTGCAACTTGCATGCTTATAGTAACTGATGCTTAATGGTGTCCAACAATTCTAACAAATACAAAGTTAGACAAGAATAGCAAGTGGCCCGTGTGGATGAACAAATTGCTCCTCCTCAAACAGGTAAAGGGAATCATACAGGGATAGGAAGCAAGCAAGGTCTGATAACCTGCAAGGAGTGCAGAAACATTGTCTGATCACCCAGGGATGAAGTTAGGAAATCTAAATCCCAAATGGAATTGCATCTGGCCAGGGATGTCAAATAAAACAAGAAGGGCTTCTATAAGCACATAGGTGACTAAAGGTAGACAAGGGGAAATTTGAGCCCATTGCTCAACAAGATGGGCACCCAGAAAAGGCTCAGGAATTGAAGGTCTTCTTTGCCTCAGTCTTTACTAGCTTGTGTCCTTCAGGAACCCCAGATCTCAGAGAAAAAGGGAAAAGGCTGGAGTAAGGAAGATATACACTGGGTGAAAAGCACCAGATCAGGCAACACTCATGCAAAATGGATATACATTTAGTCCATGTGCCCTGATGGGATTCACACGCGAGTGTTGAGGGAGCTGCCCTTTTATTGATCATGGTGACTGGGAAAAGTGCTGGAAAACTGAAGGAAAGCAAGCCTGGGGAGAACTACAGACCAATCAGTTTCACCTCTTTCCCTGGGAAGGTGATGAAGCAGCTAATCCTGCAAAGCATTTCCATGTCCACTAAGGATGAGAAAATTCTCAGTATGGGTAAGTGAGACTCAAGCAAGCAGAAATCTGCTTGATGATTTGATAAATTTCTGTGATGAAGTCACTGGCCTGGTAAATTGGAGGAGAACAGCAGATGTTGAATATTTGGACTTCAGCAAGCCTTTTGACACTGTCTCCCATAATATCCTCATAGAGAAGCTGTTAATATATTGACTGGATGAGCAGACAGCAAAGTGAATTGAAAGCTGCCAAACTCAGAGTGTGGTGATAGTGATCCAAAGTCTAACTGGAGCTTTGTAACTAGTGATGTAACCCGTAGATGAATACTGGATGCAGATCCTCTTTACCTTCTTTATAAATGATCTGGATGACAGCCCAGAGTGTGCCCTCAGCAACAAACTGGGAGGAGTTTCTCCTACATCAGAGGGCTCTGCTGCCATGAAGAAGGACCTTAGGCTGGAGAAATGGCCTAATAGGAACCTCTGGAAGTTCAACCAGCGAAGTGCAAAATGCTGCATCTGGAGAGGAACAATCCCAGGTAACAATTTATGCTGTGGGTCACTCAGCTGTAAAAAAGCTTGGCAGAAAAGGACCTGGAGATCCTGATGGACGCTAGGTTGAAATAAGCTAGAAAAAGACTAATGGTATCCTGGGCTGCATCAGGATTTTTGCCAGCACATCAGAGATTCTTCCCCTTTGTTCTGCACTGATAAGACCACTCAGTACAAAAGGGATGTGAACATACTGAAAAGAGTCCAACAAAGAGCCATGAAAATGATTAAGGGACTGGAACTCTCATGCCTCAAGAAAAGGCTAAGAAAGATGGGGCTGTTCAGCCTTGAAACACAAGTCTAGGAGAGAATCTTATCAGAGTGCACAAATACCTGAAAGAGGCTGTAAAGAAGACAGACCCAGACTCTTTCCTGTGGTGCCCAGTGACAGACAAACTGGAACACAGGAGGTTCTGTCTGAACGTCAGGAAATACTGTTTTACTGCGAGGGTGCCTGAGCACTGGCACAAGTTGCCTAGGGAAGTCGTGGAGTCTCCTCCTTGCCATCTGCACATGGTCTTAGCAACTTGCTGGAGGTGGTCCTGCTTGAGCAAGAGGGTTAGATCAGAAGACATCCAGATGTCCCTTCCAGCCTCAACCTGTATTTCATAATGCTTTGCTGGATCTAACAATTCCAGCTTGCAGATGGTCAAGTCTTCGACTTCTAATTGAAATCACTGTTTTTGATAGATTATGACTCAAATACAGAAGTGAGCAAATCCCACCCTCAAATTTATATTTGAAATGAAAGAAAACTGAATATAAAACCTTACTGATAATTTTATTTAGAAATCATGATGCTGATTATCATGTTATAATGGGTAAACACAGAACAGATTGTGTTGTTCCAGTGAGGCCTTCTGCATTTTACATACTCTGAATTTGCCAAAGGAGTAGTACGGAAGAAGGCAATAATTCACTAATGTATAGAAGAAATGGGTCAAAGAGTCAAATAGTTGTTTTCCTATAGCCTTTTAAAAAATTAAAAAGAATTAAATTCTTCTTCTGGGTCTAGTAAAAGGCAGGAGTGTTAGAACTAGATGGTCTTTAAGGTCTCTTTCAACCCAAACCCTTCTGTGATTCTGTAAAATAATCTGTTTAATAAAGTACTACAATAGTTAAACCCCACTTCGGTGGGATTCGGTGTGTATGTCTGAATATGCAAATACATGTTAAATATATTTAGATTATTTGGAACAGATTGTGAGATAATCTTATCTCACAGAAAATATGTAAAACTTGCACTGACAGTTTGCTCATATCTTCAAGTAGGTTAGGATACGTATGTGGGGGGGGGGAAATTTTGACACACAATTTGCTGAGGTACTCAAACTTTGTATAAATGCTGGCGAATTTCTTCCTATCTATATAACATGAAGCTGAACAACCTGCCAGATCTTTTCAGATGACTTCTTTTTTTAATAAGGATAATATATTATGTAAGAACAATATGGAACTTACACTCAGAGAAAATTTTGCATTAGCAACCTCTTCTTGATCCATTAGTCTTCAATAACAGTATAGCTGCAGGAAATATTATCCTGTGAAAAAGGTTATTGACATTTTAAATGCCGAGTATCTTTTTATTAGTATCAATCATATAAATTAAGAACATGACTGTTTCTAGGTGCTTATGAAAGACAAACATTTCAATGCAAATTACTTTCTACCTAAGAGCTGAATGTTACGTGCAATTACAACAGTTTAATGTTTCATTTGTATTAGATGTAAAGTGCAAAATGACATCCTACATGTAAGAAGTAGAATCTTATATAAGTACGACTTATTTCAAGATTATAAGAAAATGAATCAATATCACAGCAATTCCAATCAGGACACCAATTCCAAACAGGACACCATGGAATTAACTTTACCAAAAGCACAAAATGGGTCCCAAGACACAACGATTTGTTCTAAATTACTTTCTCCTTTTTTGCTTTTGTACACAGAACGTTTTTATCAGTTGTGAGGGAGAAGGTAAAAGAAAGCATAAATTCTCCACTTTGGGAGAATTCAGGTTACCCAGAAACTGTTTTATTCTTTTAGTATTTAATATTTAATTTTTGAAACCACAGTATTGTCTTTTTACTTTATGCAGATATTCTAAATACTTAGAAATTATTTTTCCCAGCTCTACAAGGAATATTTATTAACTTCTGTCAAGATTTTCACTTAGTGATTCAGCTATTTTGACTTTTGCTTTAGAACTGCAGGATTAATTTTCCAATTAATACCCTTACAGGTCAATTTTCTCCTGTCTCATAATCTGAAATTTGGGTATGTGTAGTTTCACTTCAGAACAATTATTAATGTCCTCACTGGGCTTATTTTTAACTTCCTTCTTTTCTGTATAGATGCTTACTTTTCTATCTTTAGGAAAATCACTGTATCAACTCTATAAAGCACTATCCAAAGTCTTTGCTTTTGCTTGATTTTAAGACACTAATTCTAGCAGCTATTGCACTATCTGTGTTAGTGTTCATTATTCACCTGATTGGATACCATTAAGGGCTGGCTTGTTTTCAAGTTTTTCTGCATGCTTTTGTTGGCACAAAAATTCAGCTTGAATCACAGGTAATATTTGTATGTGATTAGAAACTGCCAAAGAAGAGCTGGATTGTTCACTGACCTTCCTGTCATTCCAGCTGTTAAACAGGTACCGATGTATCATCAAAATGGATACAAAACCTGTCTGCTACATTAATGATTAGCCACTATAGAAGACAGATTGCAGATAATGAGTTGTTCAGATTGCTTGTCATCATTCAAAGTCAGTTGATAGAGCAATTGAACCACATAGATATGTACCGGGTGTAAACTGACTGGTTATGCAAGAAAAATGTTTTGAGCCATAGCTGGCCTTAACATAAAAACATCACTTTTGCATGTTAGAAGAAAAAAAATTTTTAAAAAAGATGATATTTACTATTTGCTGCTTTAAAAATGTGACGTGTGACATACAACCAAATGGTGTCAGTATAGTGTTGACATTTTTTTTTCTCAGCAGTATAAGGGAAATGTTAGCAAATGGATTCTTATGAGGTCAAAAGTGTTAATTTCCCTTTCTTGATCAGACTTTTCTTGACATTGAGTGCTGGAGGGCTGAAACTTTGGTATACTCCTCTCTTTTTAGTAACTTCCTCAGTTTACTTCTTTTTCCTGCTGATTTCTCTTGGTATCATGTGACAGCTTGAAAATATTGAGATTCTCAGGGAAAAATCTGAAAAAAATACATGCGAGTTGCTACCTCAATTATGAAGTAAAAATATATATTTTTTAACTTTTACAATATATAACTACACAATAAAATCGTTAATAAGAAGACATTTTTAGTACTAAATTCAATTTTTGGGGATTATTTTTGTCTTAAACGTATCCATGTACAAAGGATTGTATAACAACAAAAAAATGTGAAGCTGAGTCCATGAAGCTAAAAAAGAAATTTAGTAGGTATCTTCTATTTCTTGAGCAAATATTCCTAGTCTTTAATTATCCTGGAAAACAAAACAAAACCCCAAAGATTGCTATAATTCCTGTGAAATTAAAGCACCTCCTATTTGCCATTGTTTAAAATAGTGTAGAAGCTTTGACTGCCTGAATTGTTGTTTCTGACTGCAGACATCATGTAAATAGTCTCTCTTGCAGTTTTTAGTTCACAGGGAAAAAAGCAATTTCAGTCAAATCTTCTTCGTAATCATTTTATGTTTGGTTGGTGTCATCACCTGACTGTTCACTGAAATGCCTCTTTTGAGTTCTAAGATTCTTATTTCTTGTCACACACCAGAAGTTAAACTGTGACATCACATTTTGGGCTTTAAGGGTGTGTCACTGAGGGTCAGTCATTGCAGCATCTGAACAAACAGTGAGAAAAGAAAAAGTGAGGATATGCAGGACCTGTCTGGATGGGAAGCAGTATCCTAATATCTAAAATTGTAAGGACTTCCAAGATGGCTTTAGGTTTAAACGCCATTCACTTTCGGACATCAGGAAGATAGCATAAGATAGTGTGCTGGTTTGGATCAGATGTTTTAAAATAATTGGGCCTCTGATGAGAGCTCCAGCTTTGCATGAAAGCGATCGATATGGTAATGTGACAGACTGGCTGAATTCAAAGTTCTAAGGATAGAAGTGGAGAGTATGGCACTGAAGCTTCAGATGAATGGTTAGGAAAAAAGAATGGGTTGCTTTGAAGTAGAAGAGTCAGGAATTTCTACCGTTGTCATCACATAGGGCTGAAACCATTTTTAATAGTGGTACTTATGACCTCAATTTTCCTGGCATTGGTGGTGATGACTTTGTTAGCCTCTGTCTGACTTTCTCTTTGCTTGTTATTATACCCTTCAAAGCTGCTCCCATCTTTTTAAAGTTCTTTAAATGATACCTGATCTGTGACAGTATAAAAGTTGGCACTTTTAAAACTATATTTTATTTATTTCATTTTTATTTGAATCCTCTCCATTTCTTTTGTGGCCAATTAACTTTCCTTATTTTACCACCACTCTGCTTCATACTTCTCCAGGATTTGTTCATCTGCAGCACACGATATTTTCTTCTCTGGTCTCTTATGCGATTTTTTTGACAATCTCTTTTAATGCAAGTCCAGAGTTAAAGTATGAAATAATTTCTGGTGCTGCTTATAAGTTTTGTCTTTCATAAATACACAGAAGGGAGAAGTTTGTTTATGATTTCGGGGAGGAGAGGGTGTTCTTCCTTTTTTGTAATACAAGTCTGATTTGAAAGACAGTGAACACAAAGCACATGTTACACGCATGACATTTTTTCAGACTTTTTGACAATTTAAACACTCTTTTTGATGCTATTTTATTAACAACAGCAGCTATCCTCTTAGAGTCAGTTGTAGTCTCATAGCCCTCAACTGCCATCAAAGATCTACTATTCTTGTGAATCTTCCCTGCTGGCATATCTTATGCATTTCCTGACTCCCCTGCATCTTCTTTTCTCTTTGTTTTGCTTTTGACTGTTCTTCACCTCTCAGATCTCTCCTGGTTTATGATCTAGCATCCACCTTTTTTTAACTCTGAAATCTAGTTCAAGTTCATTACTGGAATGTATTGTCCTGAGACATTTGTTTATCTAATTTAAGACTTATGTTTTACCTTGTCCACAAGAAGTTTTTATTTTCCTTTCCATTTTTTGTTCATTTGATGTCAAGTCAGCCTGGCATTTTAAATGTGGTACTGATTGCACATTTAGTGCTTTTCAAAGGTTTCAATTGTCTCACATATTCAGCATAGTTACAGTTTGGTTCTCTATTTTTCTTTGAAGTTCACAAATTGAGTACTTTCAAAAGACAGATGTAATTGAACTTATCTTTCCAAATTCATTTAAAAGGAAAAAAAAAAATTAAATGTGAAAAAAGCTACAAATATAATGGTATTTGATTTTGCAAAAATAAAGTCAAACTAACATTTGCAGTTACAAACTATCTGTTTAACAGTGAACAATGCTAGTATAGTGATCTATATTTTTACCTCCAATCATATATATATTTACAGTTGAAATATTACCAACTTTAAAGAATCTATAAGAAATATTTAAAATTTTCTAAAATGTGTATTTAAAAACTTAAAAAAAAAAATGTAGTGTTTCTGTCTTTAGAATTGTTGTTTTTAAATCTTTGAAATACATTCATTGGAAATCCTTATTCTACAGAACCTGATAGGGAGTTCATTTTTCCAAGTGGAAGTGCCTTTATTTCATGAGTTGTCCATTATCTTGACATTGCCTTTGACTCCTCTGATGTTCATTGTCTTAGTTTTGACTAGTTCCACTCTTTTTATAGTTGGATGAATATTGAAACTTTCTTAAGTCTATAAGGAAAACATATACTTTCTTCCTACCTTCACATATGGCCCACCAAACATTCACTAATCATGTTTCTCTCCATTTTCTCACACTCTTATGGTGTTTCTTAAGATTTTCACTTTCCAAATATTTTTTGGGGAAAACATCACTCTCTTGTCATGAAAAATCAATGAAGAGTATAATGGAAATTAATTTGCTTTCACAAATACTGCAAGTTTCATTATATAGCACCAGATGTCCCTAATACATACATTTACCTTATAATTTCCTCCAGTCAGAATTTCAATGAGTGCCACGAGATACATCATTATTTATCCATTTCCTACACCTGTATAACATTTAATTACAGCTGAATTTAAATGATATGAGTGGATTATGCATGCCTGCAACTGTGGTCAGTGTAACTGTATCTGCAGAAATAATACCTTGTAGTCCGAGAACGACAATACCTAAGGTATTTCCGGTACCTACTGAATTTATCAAAATTTTCTGCAAGACTTCCTAAAAGCTAGGACATGGTATATTCCTTATTTTTATATGTATGTGATTCCCTGGCATTGAAGCTATTATATGTTAAAAATTAAGCAATATGAAAGATGTGTCAGGTCTTGGGTTTATGACTTATATTGCTTCTATTATATTGAAATGGAGCAATTTCCAAATGTACCATGGCACTTAAGACACTTGATATTGACTTAAAACAAAGAAAAGAAAGGAAACTACAGGTCAGAGGCTGGATCTACACATATGTATTGCATCTAATGCATAAACACAGGCCTATGACATATTAAAAGGACGACATATTAAAAAGGAGTTTATTAAAATTCTCTTATTATCCTAAAAGATGAAAAAGGTTAATTTAAGACTTATTTGGGGTGAAAGTAAGAGACATGAAAAGCATCAGCCTTGCTATGACTGCTAAAAACTCTGAAGTAAGCTATTACTTTCTGTTGGTACAAAGACGAATACTCAAGCCCACTAATCATTTCAACAAGAAAATGTTTTAAACTTACCCTTATTAATGGCTTAGTTAATACTCCTATGGCATAAACTAAAACACAGCTTTTTCCTTCAAACACCAGGCAACAATATATCTGTTAAGAAATTTTTGGAAGCAACTTATTTCAGTCAGTTAAGTCATCAAAGTATAGGAAAGTACTCTAACTACATGCTGCTTCTGCCACCTTCGAAGTTTTGACTTTTCCTTCTGTCATAAATGAAAAGGGCAGCAGCCTTGTGGAAAATCTGATTTTGAGCTGAAATACAGCTTGTGTTTCACATGGGACCTGCTAGGACATTGGGAATTGGACTGCTAGCAGTATCTTGGGAGTTTCAGTCAGAAAGAACTGAAAAGAAAAAACTTTTCCTAAACCCATCTTCTAGGTGGCTTATAGTTTGCAACGATATTGATTCTGAAATACATTAAATTTTTATTTATCTACTTTAGGGAGTGAAATTCCACAGGGGTTTAAGACTTATGCTGAATCAGATGGCTTTTCTCCAGATCACAGGCATTTTGGAAGTACAGTAATTCAGAAATGAAAGATTTTCTGGTTAGATTGACCCCCATGTGAGATACTGAAGTCAATGAGGAAATGCTTACACATTGATTTCTCTGGTGAAATTGTGTAGGTCTCATATTCCTATATAAAACTTCCTTTGCAGTTCAATTACATGAAAATTAAAGGCCTGTTTTTCCCTTTTCTTCCAGTTAATATTTTATATAAATGTGAGTATCCAAGTGATCAAATGTATAAAAAATATGTATACATCCTATCAGTTTAGAGGTATAAGAAGGCTAAAAGATAATTTCATCTTCATGTTTACTCAGACTACCATGACTGCAGTTTCCCCTTCAACATGAAGCAAATTGTCTATAAAAGAAAGTGCAGGTACGAGTTGCCAACTGGCTAAGAAAAAAAAAATCTCTTAATTAATATTTTTAAAGTATATGGAAGTATATTTATTAGTGTGCGAAAGAAAGTTCAATTGTGCCAATAGCTGACTCTCTTTGTTTTGCGGGTTTTTCTTAATAGCTATTCTTCACATCTCTTTTAAAGGAAACTTGTTTTCGGATATATTAGGTATGTTATAACCACTTCAGAAATTTATGTGCCTCCTCTGGAATAATATTCATGTTTGTGATTATTTCCTGTAATAGGAAGAATCAGTGCAGACCTTTTGGAATTGGTAGAGTACAAGCAATCAAGATTATTTACTTGCAAGACTGCAAAAGAGACATGGAAGTAGCAAAATCTACTTCACAGTAAAAGATTAAAGTGAGCTTCTGCACTTCTCCATGTACTGCTAATGACAGTGAGGTCTTGTCTGTAATATTAAATTTATGCACAGTTTCATCTCATACTGACACCTAAAATATGTCACGTAGGGGAAGATTTGTCATTTCTTCTTGGGATGTTTTTTTCAAGTTTACTGATGAAGGTTTCATATTATATTCTAGTTACTTCTTCTGATGAGACCCTGACAAAAGAAATATCCCAATATACCTGTATTTAAACTTTATAGATGACATCACATTATTTTTTTTTCTGTACTTCCTTATAATAAATTAAATATCTTCATGTCCCTAAACTAATCTGCTTTCTTGACAGAATGCTTAGAATAGACACTAAATTCCAAGCCAAAGTGGTTATATCCAAGCAGGTGAAAAAAATATTCTCTGTACATTTCTACATTATGATTTGAACAAGGCAGTAAATAAATCATTGCAACATATTTAGTAGAAAACTGGTAAACAGCTTAAAGGGCAAATCTAGCTGAATGTTAGCATTATTAACAGGAAATTGATTATTTTTTCAATACTTGGAATTATTGAAACACAGAGAATGAAACAGTATTTCCATTGCGATGGAAATTACTGGCATTTTCACTGTTTTAAGTAGGATGGCAGACCATATTTTGTACTTCCAAGTGCTGGCACAGACTATCAACTCAAAGAGACAAAATATCCTGAAGGTGAGATACTTCATTTTGTGATTTACTGTGAAACATGCTGCATTTCATGGCAAGGAATGATTTTCCTTTGACTGTATTGGTGAAAAAAAGCAACAAGCAAAACTATAAAAAATTTTTTCTGCCTTTCTCTCCAAATGATTAGAAGAAAAGTAAGACAAAAAAAAATATTGTTTTAAGGAAAAAAATCAAAGTGTGTCAAAACCAAATACAACTTCGATAAATGTAATCTTAAAGAAGAATTGGTAACCTTCTAAAAGTTTCTAAGTTTCTCCTTTTCTCAAGAAATACCAGAATATATTTCAGCCATTAAATATGATAGTAAATTACTTTTTAAAAAAATTATGTTTATTTTACTGAGAGTGGCGTTCAGAAACTTAACAAGAATAAAAAGGCACACATTAGAAAGTGGATTATAAGACATTAACACTTTTTTCTTGAGTATGTAGGACAGCAAAATCTCTGCTTTTCTTCTTTTGCGTATCTCAAGATTGCAGTGTTTGAGAATACTTCCAGTTTCTCTGTTCTGCATATTCTTAGCATTTGTTTGAATAGCGTACTCATCCTAATGACTGCATCTCAAGGTTCAAAGTAGGTATGGGCAATATGTCCGATACTGGAGGGATCAACACTTTCTAGATGTTGTAGAAAGCCTGTTATAGAAAAGTTCTGTAAAATATGGATCTTGCTTTCAAAGGCCATTGGTATGTCCTTTATTACATTGAGTCTGTACATTTTGGAGTGGAAACAATTTTTACTTGCAACAATTGAATCATTACTGAATTTGTTAAGGAGAGGTCCCTGCTTGTGCCCAGTGAATCCACTGACTAGCAGAGACAGCGTCTGAAACAGAAGTTCAGATCTGAAGCTGCAAGTGTTAAAAAGCAGGGTTATTCCACCCATGCTTAAGGATGAGTTGGATGGGAGCTATTAGTGATAAAGAAAAACTGGATTTGATCAGCAGTAAATCTCAAATGCTTCTGAATCAATTGGACACTCTCCTCTGCTAGTTCAGAGTTCACAATAGCTTTGATGGACACAGGATGGGAATGCATGATCAAGCAGTTCAGGCATGATAACAGAGTTTCCTTATGTGAACAACTCCCATTGCCTAGACAGAGCTAGGAAGACCTGTTAACTCGTTAGGAGCTGCTAGCTCTGGATGAGATTTTCAAAGTAGTGGTTCTCTGGAACATCTTCTTTGTTCCCAGGAAAAGAAACCGTTTGCCACTCCCTTGACTCAGGCCAGGATTAACACCAATTTTTAACTTTCTGTTGATAGTACCAAAATAAAGCTTCTACATTAAAAAGCTCCTTTCGGTTATCATGTAAATATAAAGTTTTTCATATAAGTACGGGATTGACACATAGAAGAGTGGGGGAGGAGAGAGAGGGAAGGCAAGGAGAACAGAGAGAGAGAGAAAGAGAAGGGAACTTTTCCCACTCAACATAACCTTGAAGGACAGATACAATTCTCCTCACTTTACACACATTAGAAAGTGAAGTGCTCTTTCCTTCTCTTTTCCTAATACTTTCAGAGACTTTTAGTCAGTCATCTTTGCTATATTTTTCTTTAAGTTATAATTGGATAATCTTCCAGATTCTAGGAAGCCCATTTGTCAGTGAAATTTTGGGATTATAGCCTCTCTGATGAAATTAATAGTTGCCAGATTTAAAACGGACTAACAAAATATATGGTTTCTTTTGTTCTCAACTGAAACACCAGTTTATCAGCAAGTAATTTCAAGGAATTTATAACAAAATATATATTCCTTTATATCCATGTTCCTGAATTTTTATTCTTTGTCAAACATATCTCTGAGTTCATGAATATGGTTATCTGCATATGTGTATTTTATTATTTGGACTTTAACTTGCCTGTTTACAACACTTGAACTTGGAGATCTTAAATGCAGGCATAGTTTGAACTAATTTTCCTAAATCAGTTTTATTTTTGGACTCGGAGTTTACATTTGCCTCTTAGTTACATGCAAAAGTCCTACACATAACAAACTTTCTTGCTTAGTTTGTCAAAGTTTTGCAAGTAGAATCACTGGGTTCATCCAAACAAGCGGGGATATGGGAGAACTTTTACTTTGAGAGAAAGCACGAGAGTGAAGAATCTAATCTTTCATCTTCATTGATGGTGATTTTCACATTCATATTCAAGTCACAAATGTCCTTCTAGTGTGGTTTTTCCTTGTCCTTATTTTCTTGTGTGATTCTTAGTCATACTCCTCTCTTCCACTCTTCAGCATTTTATCCTCAGATTTTTCTCTTGTGAAGGTGATGTGTTTTGACCAGCAGATCATTCTATTCATACACTCCTACTAGTCTCCTTCTTATTAATACTCTAACCATGAGTTTTTAACTGTTTTGTCCATTATTTAATCCGTTAATTAGTGTTCTGTCCATTATTTTATCAGTGCTTAATTTTTTATTTTCCAGTTCTTCCCTTTTTTTTATCAACAGAGTTAATTTATACTGCACATTTTCTTCTGTTAAACTCCTGGGGGTCTGCATTTTTGTATAACTGCATTAAACTTTAGTAAACTCAGTTTTAATAACCACAAAATACTTTTAATTTCTGTACTTGATCTATGATGTAATGTTTTGTTGACTTGTTTGGCTTTCATTGTTAATCTGTTCTTCCCTTAATTTCTTCTATATTCCACTGTCTCTACATTCAGTGTAACTCCAACATTTGCCATCCTTGATGACTGTTCTTCAGTCACACTTCTTCTACATGCAAGATTAGCTCTTCCTTACCATTCTCTTTCCTCCTGATACAGTTACATCACCTCAGATTTTTCCACAGCTCTTCTAACTTGGAAGAGAAGAAAACAAACTTCATATGCTCTCTCCCAGGCTATTTCTGTCTCTATCCTTTCTTTTACTTTCAGTTTACTGAAATGCAGATTGTTCAAGTAAATGTCATGGCACTTTCATGGTGTGTCAATTTCCCTTTCATTTGGGCTATCAAAAACTTGGAAATCTATATTATCACTTGGAGATAAACAAAACTAATAATAAATAAATGAATTCTATTTCTTAGTGAAAGTCTACTTCAGATAGTCTTAAATGGCAGTGTAAATATCAGATGTAAATATACACACAGAGAAAGAGGAAGTAATTAGTAATTACAACTGGCATTCTTCTAAGTAATTATCAGATTGACCCTGGCCAAGATTCTGAACATTCCATGATATGCAAAGTTTTACAATTAGTAAAATACCTGAACCTTTGCCCAGTAATTGATGTTACACTTATAATCTTGGTAACACACTAAAGAAACAAGACATATACACATGAAGCCAAAAATTTATTTTTGGATTAATTAAAATCTTAATATTTGAATCAAAATACAAGAAACAGCTGCTCTTTGTGTAGTTACAGTAATTCAAACACTCAGAGTTCAAACTTATGCAAAAATTATCATTAATAATAATAACAACATCAAAGTTGTTAGAGAAAAAAAAAACCTCCTTTCTAATAGTTACCCTTTTCCTCTAATTGTGCATCCTTCCAAACTTTTTCTGGATTTCATGGTCAATGGAAACAGTCTTTCCCAAGAAGAGAGGTGATGGAATGTCAGAGGGAGAATTCAGAGTACTGAAATCTTCACTTGGTAGAAGTGATTTCTGTGGTGGGATCCTTTGCTCCTCAATCTCCTCAGTGGAGCTCCTGTCATGGACATTGTTTTCACAGCTTGTTTGCTTTCATTCATCCCCACCTAAACTGTAGCTGCACTATTTATAACACAAAAGCCTCTGCCAACTCCAAGTAACATGAAAGCCTATTACTTGTTATGAAGTTACTGTCTGGGTTTGTTTAGACTTTATCATATTGGATAATCAGAGAGAGAAACCTCAGACAAGCTAATCAACAGTCACTTAGACATTAGAAAATTTTTCAAAGGAGGAGGAAACAGCTCTGGCTAAGGCAAGCCCAGACAAGTCCCACTGCATGTGATGTGCATTGAACAAACAAAACAAACAACTCTGCAACTATGGTGTAAACAGAAAAACATGGAATCCTGTGCAAATGTGGATGAACATTGTGTTCTGGGTTTGGCAGTGATTTCAGATTTGGGGCCAAGACGGGATGAGTTAATGACTGCACTATTCACTTTATAGCAGGTATTCATCTTTATATGAGGCAGAATTTCAACACAGACTTTCACAGTTGTTCTTGGAAAAGCGGTGGGAGTCACTACCTCCATTTTTGAAAGTCAGGTTATTAATCTAGGTTCCAAACTTTCCACTTAGTAACTTGACTTTATACACCTTGAAGGATTCAGAGAGTTTTTCCCTGGTTAGACAATGTTTTCGTCTTCTACCTTTGCTCTTGATTCTGCATTCTACAGGGAAAATTAGCATATCTTCTTTGACATTAACAGATTTTACAATAAATGCACTTACCACAGAATAGCTGAAAACATTAAATATTAAAGAAAATTAATAGCTTAATTCCGTGAAGAGTTTCAGGGATAACCATTTAAGTACTGGAATATTTTAAGAAGATGTAAAAGTAGCAGTTTCTCTGCAACTCAGCCTGGCACAAAGTTGATTATCACCTTAAGGGGTTTTTTTATTATATCTAAAGAAAAGAGTGAGGCAGGCTTTTTTTTTTTAAGGAAAGATTGAATATGAAGACAAGAAAATAATTTAGCAGAATTCAATTACTGTGATGGAGGATTTGGAAAAAAAATGGAAACATTTATTTTTTGAGGAAAAAGGAAAACAATGAATGACATTGATCTAATTAAACTCTGTAGGTGGAAGAACTATGTTATTGTGGAAGCAATATTAGAAAATTCTATCTTCATACAGAAAATTGGGAATAAAAGTTGGTGATTCTAAGCTATGATGTGTTGCGGCGTGCTCGGATGGTAATTGCCGCAACCTTCCCGAAAGCGCTCCTGCGTCCGACGGTACCTCGGTGCGGTGTGCGGTAGCCGGCAGGAGAGGAGCAGGGCTGCGCCTTCCCCGCTAATCCCACCAGCGCAAGCGGCAGCGCAGGCACTCGCACATCCAACGCCTTAAGATGGGGGTAAAGAGTTGGAGGCGGACTCTTCTGAGATAGCAACAGATTTATTGCCCGGGGATCTGGGGGCAGAAGAGCCCCGAGCACAGGGGTGAACAGGATTATATACGGAACCAAACAGGGGTGGAGAGAACACCACGGACCAATAACACAAGGGCAAGAGGGAGGAGAGAAAGGTGGGACTACAGTACACAAACCAATGAGGGTAGGTGAGGGGAAGAGCAGGGGGACAGGACCAACGAGGCACCGAGTGAGGGAGAACTCTCCAGAACATAACCATATACAGAACATAGATTGACAGGGCTAAACCAAACAGGGGAATGTACCAAAACAGGGCTTGGAGGGGCAGAGACCTTCGTCACCATTACAACTGAGGGGGAGACTAGGTGGCTGGCCCATCCTCAGGCCAAGCCACCTAAATGATGGACAATGATGGATATGTTTGGTGTCAATGCAGAGAAAAGAAAAATACACAGAATAGAAAGAAACAAATGAATTATGCCGGTAGGATTATTATTCACAAGACATCTTGCTTGATTTCTTTCTGCAGACTTCCTGCATGGTCTTTTTCAAGACAGTTTCCTGTCCTGACATATATCTGTCTTCTACTTTCCCATTTCCAATAAAATGATATAATTTTTTCCCTTTGAATCTACACCATGTTCAGATATTGTTGACTGCTTGTCTCTGTAGGATACAATTGCCATATTAAAAGTGTGTTAGGTCAGTTTTAAAAAACTTGCTGTTAACTTGCATTACAGACAAAAAAGTTTTGACTTAACTGGACAGGCATGATGTAGAAAATAGTGAAACAATTACACCGTGGGGTATTTTGTTTTGTGTGGGTGTTTTTGGGTTTTAATTTCTTGTTATTTACACAAGATCAGACAAAATCAGTCAGAGAGAGTCAAATTGTCCTGTAATGTATTCTGTTGCAAATCTTTGAGGTCAAACAGGGTTTTAAATGAGCTTTCATTTCTTTCAGATGGCTATACTGACAAGTTAATTTTGCCAATCATTTGGTGAAAAAAACCCCTTAGTATTGTGGTTGATGGGGAAAGAGAAAAATAGAAGATAATTACAAAAGGTCAAGAATTTCAACAGGGCCTCAAGTCTGCATTTTTCGATGAATACAATGTTTTTTAAACCTTTGTGTAACTGTGTAGTTTATGTCTTATTTTTTCTGTGATAGACAGCAATTGGCTACACTATGTAGAAAGAACTGTCCATGGTCCCAGAGTAAGAGTTATAGAGCCATAAAATCATTAAGGTACCAAAAGACCCTTAACATCATTGAGTTCAACTGTTAACCTAACACTGCCAAGTCCACCACTAAACCATGTCCCATGTGCCACATCTACATTTCCTTTAAATACATCCAAGGATGGTGTCTCACCACTTCCCTGAGCAGCTCATTCCAATGCACTTGATAACTCTTCCTGTAAAGAATTTTTTCCTAATATACAACCTAAACCTCCCCTGGAGCAACTTTAGGCCTTTTCCTCTTGTCCCATCACATGTTAATTTGGAGAAGAGACAAACACCCACCTAACTCCAGCCTTCTTTCAGGTAGTTATAGATATCAGGAAGATCTCCACTGAGCCTTCTTTTCTCCAGGCTAACCAAACCCAGTTCCCTCAGCTGCTCCTCTTAAGACTTGTGTTCCAGACCATTCAGTCAGCTCCTTTGTTCTTCTCTGGACCCACTCCAGCACCTCAATATGGTTCTTGAAGTGAGGGGCCCAAAACTGAACACAGTATTAGAGATGTGGCCTCACCAGTGGTGAGAACAGAGGAAAACCATCACTGATCTGGTCCTGCTGGCCACACTATTTGTGACACAGGCCAGGTTTCATTGGCCTTCTTGGCCACTGAGTACACATGGGGTCATGTTCAGCCAGCTGTCAAAAAACAGTCCCAGCTCTTTTTCCGCTGGGCCACATTCCAACCACTCTGCCCCCAGCCTGTAGCTCTGCACGGGTGTGCTGTGACTCAGGTTCAGGATCTGGCACTTTGTTTCGTTGAAACTCTTACAGTTGGCCTCTAGCCATCAATCCAGCCTCTCCACTTTCCTCTGTAGAGCCTTCCTACCCTCCAGCACATCGGCACTCCCACACAACTTGCTTTGATCTGCGAACTTACTGAAAGTGTGCCCAATTCCCTCGTCCAGATCATTGATAAAGATATTCAAAAGGACTGGACAGTAGGGAGCCCTTGGGAACTCATCATCCACGAACAGCCAACTGGATTTAAGCCCATTCTCTACCACTCTCTGGGCTGGGCCATTCAGCCAGCTTTTTACGCAGCGAACAATACACCTGCGTAAACCATGAGCAGCCAGTTTCTCCAGGAGAATGTTGTGGGAAGCAGTGTCAAAGGCTTAACTAAAGTTCAGGCAAACAACATCCATGGCCTTTCCCTTATCCTCTACACAGGTTATGATGTATGTGAAGGAATACAAGACTGGAATGACAACACAGACCTGGAAACTATGGGCCAGACAATACCAGAGATGAAAAAAGGCTCCAGAATTATCAGGAGCTCATGCATGGTAAATTAGTGGTAACAATGTAAACTCAGGAGGTGGGGAAACCTCATTTTTAGGGGCAATAAAAAAAAAAAGATAAGTGTCTAACAGAAATTTAAAAGCCGTACATACAATAAAGTTGAAAATAGCAGAGAGCTGCAAACTAATCGAAAAAGACCAACATTTGTGAAGAGAGGTTAACAATGGACTTAAGTGGGCAAAGAAGGACAAATAATCATCATTGGCTCATGGCCATCCAGACAAAGAGAAGGAAGAAATTCTCACTGTGACAATGATTGCATTCCTGGGAAAAACATCAGGGGACTCATAACTTGTCCTAGCCATGCTCCACAATATTTTATTGTACACAGGAACAGTCGAAGGGTGAATGTAAACTTTTCACTGCAACAATGTTTGAGAGATATTTTGTATTAATAAGTACTTCGGACTGTGTTAGCATCATCATAACTGGTTAAAGAATTTTGATTAAAGTCTTGAAATATTGTGTAGATTATAAATAAATTGTAAAAATGTATTATACAATAATACCTTGCGTTTTATTTTAAGCAAACAAAATTATATGTACAGTTTCTGATCTTGGAATTTATTTTTTTTCTTGACTTTCTGTAGCCTTTACACTTAGTACTACTTAACACTGAAGAAATTACAGTAAAGACTGATGAATTACAGCATTTCTCAAATATAACCAAAGGAAAGAGATGGAACAAGTAGTTTAATTTTTCAAAAACTAAATTTTAAAGTCAATGGCTTTTAACTTGATATTACAGATAATTATTGTCAGGATAAAAGATAGTACTATTCCAAAGATGATCAGAATACGATTTTCATTAAAATGTCAAGAACAACCTAGTAGTTGTTCTTGTGAACATGAAAGGACTTAACATGAATGATTCTTTTCAAATATCTCTGATATTTGAGAGAGACTACAGCTCACAACTTAAATGTTTAACGGGTTATATTATCAATATATAAATTAGTGTAGAATCACTAGAAATAAGTGCACACTGTATATTCAAGTCTCTATACAAACTCTTTCAATTTACATAAAGTATGAACAATGATAAAAACATCTTTAAAAAGAACAAGAAATTATTCACTAGAGGCAACATGGCTCTGTTTCTGAGCACCTGTAAGACTACAGGAATTTTCTGACTTAATATGTTGGGAGCTATGGAAGTTTCTGGTGGGAAGAAAATCAGAAGGGTAAAAGTGAGAAAACCACGGGCTGAGATAAGGACAGTTTAACAAGTAATGTAAAAGCTGTGCACATAAGCAGAACAAAGCAAGGAATTAATTCACTGCTTCCCATGGGGAAGGCAGGTGTTCAGCCATTTTCAGAAAAGCTCTGGAAAAGGGCTCCATCACACAGAACAGTTACTTGGGAAGACAAATGCCATCACTCCAAACATCTCTTTTCTGCCCTCTTCCCCCTGTTTTATATACTGAGCATGATGCCATATAATATGGCATATCCCTGTGGTCAGTTGGGGTCAGCTATCCAGTCTGTGTCCTCTCACAATTTCTTGTGCACCCTCAGTCCCCTCACTGGTGGGGTAGGGTGAGAAGCAGAACAGGCCTTGATGCTGTGCAAGCACTGCTCAGTAATAACGAAAACATCTCTCTCTTATCAATACTGTTTTCAGCCCAAATCCAAATCATAGCCCATAACCACATACTAGACACTGTGAAGAACATGAGACATGAACAGTTCTATTTTTACCGTCTCAAATTAGTAGAAGATATTTCTTTTGAAACCCAGATTACAAAAATATAGACATAACTAAATTGAACTGCTACAAATACTTATAATTAAATTAGAATATGTAGAATAGTAACTTTATGTTTAAGCATTAGGTTAGTTAATAATCTTAAAGAGGTATCTGATTTTAAAATAGTTGGCCTACTTGCTGTTGTATGTGTGGCCTAAAAATAGTTGTGTACCCTGGTGTTGATAGCTCTATTAAGCATAAAAATAGTATACATCAAACATTTACTGCTGTTCTAATAAACAATTTAAGAATTGCTCAGGCTTAGCCCTAGAAATATACATCTCAAGAAATACAGGGAAGGACAATCCTCTATTTGCTTTGAGTAGATGTTTATTTTTAAATTAGCAGTTTACTTCTCTGTTTCAACTACAATAACTTTTTGCTATTAGAGGACTTAGTGTCATCTGTCTGTGCTTTAAAGACTGAATAACTTTGCTACATTCATAGGACAGGGGAAGGATCTTGCTCATGTTTCACAGAAATTTCATCTAATGCCCATGTCCATATGCTTGGCTTCCTTACCCACCACACAGGTCTTCTACTTTTTGGACAGTCCAGCTTGATGCTGAACAATCATCTCAGAAGCACTTCTGTAATAACATATTAGTACAGGCTCTCAATCTGCCTAATATCCATTCTCAGAGACTGAGCTTCTCACCCAAGCACTGGCTCAGACGTTGCATCTTTCCAGGTACGGGTCATCTCTCACTTTTCAGTTAGTCCATTCTGAGGTCTGCTAGTGAATTTAAAACACTGGCATGCATGCAGGATTGAATTCACTGAAGAAATGTACATACTTCCAGGTTATCCTAATTTTTGGCATTTAGACCTCTCATACTTGCACATACACCCTGGCCTCTTCAGTGCTGGTGTAAAAGCTTGTGGATTCTGTGGGTCATGGTGTCTCCAGCTGGATGTACTCGTACCTTTCAACACATATTATACTGCATGTATATTGACATCCCAGTCCCTCCATCTGTTAACACCAAGGCTGTTTCACACTGGGGAAGACATCAATCAAATCTGGAATGTGGGCACAATTTTGAACTGTCCCTTGGACAATACACTCTAACATTCTTATAAACAATTTCGAGGTCATGAACAAGTTCTTACAATATTTAAAGAGGACAATACAGTACACTATGCATAGAGTTATGGTTAAATGCACATTGACTGTATGTACATTGACTAATTATGCATTGATTATGCATGCAACAATTACTTATACTATTGATTGAATATATCTTGATTAAGTTGTGTTCAGATGCTATCCATCACACATATAAATGGCCCTGGATTAGCCATTGTATGGATCTCGAAATGCTGTCTTCTGAGCTGAATACTAGACAGATCAATAAGACATCTAACTTGAGGCCTCTCTTCCAGTTCCTACCATTCACACATTTTGCAGCTCTCAAACGTAGGGTAGGATGGGATTAAACAGAAAAAATGTTAAGAAATAGTAATAGTTCATAAGATAGGACAGACTGCTGCCCTCTGCTGTAGGGCTCTGTCAGACAGGTTTATTGACTGACTGCAGGCTTACAAGCCATTAACCCTTTTAGGCCCCTTGTCCCCCTTTTACCATACTTGTTCTTCAGCTGAATATCCCATGAATCCCCTCAAATATCCAACAGTAAGTTTTATACTGTTCCAGAAGTTACAGAAAATATACCAAAATACTCACATGACTCTTGTTTCCCACTTTGTATGAGGGGTGAATTTAGGCCAACCCTCTTCAAGGCAGTGCCTGAGCTTCTCCTCTAAGGCCTTAGTGGCTGATAGGTTCTGGTCTTTGTTGTCTCTGTTGCCACAAAACACATAATGTTTGCGGGACTGTGGGTCTGTGTGGTAATGAAGCAGTTTCCTTTTTATTTGCTTTTGTTGTTTTAGTACTGGATAGTCCTTAAGCAGATAACTGAAAAAACCAGATTTTCGACATTTCTTATATCCTTACACTTTGGTCAAGACCAAGTGTGCAAGCAGCTGTTGACCTGCAGAATCCTGTCGCATCTCAAGACATTTCCCTTCATCGACAGGATTCAGGAGACAAACACCTGATGCCTCTACACCCTTTGCTGTCACCTCCAGAGACATGCAATCAAGCTTGATACTCTCCATGTTTTCCCATGGCGGTGTCAGCACCTACATGGAAGAGGAGCAGTGGTCTGGACAAGAATAAGCAGACGAGATTGTCCTTAGTCTCAGCCCTGGCAAACAGGAAACCTCTCTAGGTCAGGTCAGCCAGTGGGGCCTTATGTCTGATATGGGGAGAAATCTCCTTTGGCTTTCATTCATGCCACACTCATTAAGTTTTGTCTCAACAAAAATCAGACTTAGCATGTTCAGTCTGTTAGGTTTATTTACAACAGATTCAAATTTGTTCTTTTCCCATCAGGCCATATGTTTTGGTATCTTCTAAATAAATTATATATTTTTTAATAAAACAATTCTCTTTCCTTGCAGTCAAAGTCCTTGCTCCTGAGGTCTAAGGGATCTTTACGGACAGATCGTTTCTTAATTGCACGTTAAGAACCATAGCAGCATTTTAAAACTCACAAAGCAGACTGTACTCTTGATCCTGCTGGTAGAAAAATGGAGTTAGTATAGATCTGTAGCAATGTTGCTGTCTCTGAAAATCTGAGCTTACACTTAAAATTTTTACCGTCTGGACAAATTTCGTAGGAGATTTTAAGTTTTACTGAGGATACAAAGCACCACATTTTAATGCTTTAAATTGCTCTATTTGAAGTGTTTTGAAATAGCAAACAACCAACTGCATAAAAAAGAGACAATGTTAACAAGATGAGGCCAAAGTACTGAAATATTAAACAAGAATTGTAAGAGAAATACCCTCAAGAATTTCTAATGAATAGGCACAAGAGGCAGATCCAATCCTGCTCTCATTTATAAGAATGAAATAATATCTTCTTAGGACTGGTTAATTGATGCCATATTTCATATATAACCATTGCAAAAATATCCTTCCTATACAACCAGAACTAAATATCTGCAGTAGTTTCATCTCAAGATATAACAAATATATTAAGAAATATTCCATTCATTTCATACATTCAGTTATTTTTTATGTCTCCTGATATTTTAGTGATTCCATTCCTTATGGTATCATTTGAAGAGTTTGGGACTTTTCGGAGAAAGGAAGCCCAAACCTATGCCTGCATGTAGCTGTAACCTCAGGCAAAATTAACGCAGTAGAAGTATGTGAACCATTTTGGTCTTTTCAGGATGTTACACAACAAGATGTGCTGCTCCTGGGGCAGTCTTGGGTAGATTTGTGCCTGTTACATATTTATCTTCATTAAGTTTCTGCTGTTTCTTTGCAACACCTAGAAATTTTGATAGTTTAAATCCTTCCTTTCGATCTTTTAAAATGTTGATATGTTTTCTCCAGGTGATTTCTTTAGTCATCATTTCTACCTTCTGAAAGTTTTCTTTACTTATGTGTTTGTTTATTTATTTACTACATGGGATGTTGGAATTTTAGAAATGTTGGAAAGCTCCCACTGAAGACTGTGGATGATATTAACTGCTCTCCCAACAGACTCATTTAATTGCTTCTGTAGTAAGGGCTGCTTCAAGAGTCTTGCAGGGTGACTGCAGAAGCTTCTTGTCCAGTGGTATTTGCTGTCAGCAGCAGATGGGTGGAAGGAAAGAGAAACTATTCATATTTTCCATGTTTCCTAGCTGGAGTAAAATGTATAGTGCTACACAAAATAGACTAAATTGTCTCTGTTCAACTCAGTGAATTCAGCCCATAGCCCATTAAACACCACTGTTAATTTCATGTTAGTTTCTTTGTCTTTCATAAAAGAAGATACAGTATCATCTAGTCCAGTCCCTGATTCCTCACCACTGTCAGAAATTTCATTTTTCAGTCTCTTTGACATTTCTTTCAATGTTTTCTTTTATTTTTTTTCTTTGTGTTGCACATTTAAATAAACTCTTCATAGGCAAGATCACCCTACTAAACTTCAAATAAAGTTTGAAGCAATGCAGCAAACCAGCAATGCAGATCTCAGCAGCATCAAACATGGGTACTGAAAAAATAGAAGAAATTAAAGAAATGCTATTTATGCTAGGACATTAAAATTTTTAAGAATGTGTATTAGCAAGAATAAAGTCTGAATAAGTTCTTCAGCCTTCAGTAAGAGTTTTCTTTTCCTCTAATATCTGTAATTCCCCTAATGGAATCCAGAAACTAAAATTTTCTGTCATGATTGAATACAGCAGGATTTAAAAAAAACAGTGCATTCTCATTTTAAAATGCCCATCTTGAATACTCCAATTGTCTTATCTCACTTTACAGGTCTCTTGAGTTCATAATTTTGTTTCTGATAACAAGTGGTGTTTTCACAATCATTTCCAGAAGGATTTAGCAGGACAAAGGAAAGAATATCCTGTAGGTAAAGTGACTAATATTACAGTTCCAATAAAATGATGTGAAATTTCAATTCTCAAATTAGAGCGATCAAAAATACTTATTCAGCAGTCCAATTTCTAAAATTTGTATAGGTTGAAGAGTCACTGAAAAACTGGTAAAGATGATTAAACAGACAAATACCAATGCCTTTGCTTAAGCTTAACCAACATTAAAGGCATGGGTGCTATGGATAAACTATTAATTTTGAGTTTTCGATTAACTGTTAGTAAAAATTTTGTAACTTGGCTAATAAAAAATTAGACAATATTCCAGTAAAAGCTCTGAGGAGACGTATAATCACCTTTTTTTGATACATATTGTAATTTATTACAAATAGAAGTTACTACCAAGGTGAAAATATTCTTCAAGATTATTTAAAGGCCAAAAATGGTGTTTAGGATATTATGAGTCAAAGGAAAATTATTGTTTGTTATACATAGTTAATTCTAAATACTTCTATTAATTTTATATTGCAGATATCTATCATGGGAAAATGCTACTATCTATTTAATTACTTCAAGATCAGAGAAGTGACAGCACATCACAATTTAGAATTGAGTGAAAGTAGCAAGGGCAATTTTGATGAAAACCCAAACCATGAACACTGCCTGACAGAACTAAAGATGAGTTCCTAATCACTAGCACAACAGAAAGAAAATAATCAAATGAATACTGGAGGAATGGTGTCCAGGTGATTCATAAAAAAATTAGATATTGATCTAATATCAATATCCAGTTATGA
>VZRJ01008538.1:74902-110721 GCA_013397565.1 Ptilonorhynchus violaceus
TCTTATGTCTCACAGGCAAATATATCTGGTCTTGGTAATTCAAAAGAAAACACAGAGGCCCCAGTCCAGCTTTCTTTCTTACATGGTTAATTCTACTGTAGTTAATTTGTCTTTCAGGTAATTTTTTCTCAATATCCCCATTTAATTACTAGATTAGATGTTTTCTCTACAAATGTCTGAAAAATCTTAGCTCCCTTTGAACATTGAGACAATAATGTTTTCTCTAAGTAAAGAGAATAACATTAAGATATCTCATTAATAGCCTATGACTAAGGTCATGACTATTAGCTCAATATCAAAAATACCTTTATTAAGGATACAAGTCTCTGTTCATATTAAGTCAGTATAAAGAGTCTTCATTTACTTGAATCATTTAAAGAAAGAAAAAGTTATATCTCCTAAAATTCCAGGTAAAGGATACAGTCTTATTAAATTGTTTAAGAAGCAGTCATAGATTCAAATAAGAAAACATAAAGACAATTATTAATGCGTTACATTACTGGTGTTCTGGTATTGTATGAATTAGAATTTTTATATGCATAGCATGTGTACAGCTGTTGTGAATTATTATAACTTAAATAACTAATGACAGTAGCAATACAAAAGACGTGTAAAGGAAGGAAAATTTTTGGCATGAGGACTCTGACATTAATATCTGTCTAAGGTCATGAGCTAGATTAATGAATGACATATGCATGTATAAGTACACATACACCAAAACCTAGGGAAAAAAAATGAGTTAGTGTTTTTTAGGGGAGTTGTGATTTCTCTTTTTTTTTTTTCCCCTATGTAAAAATAGTATTGGCAAAGGAGGACAGAGTCAATCCGTGTTGCAGAGGTGAGAAAGAGTAGCTCAGGCAGGAGAAGCACAGGGATTTCCTAAATTAATGTTTCTATAAAATCAGAAAACTAATTGGTCAGAAAGTTCCAATGCAGTTTTTCATGCTTTAATCTAGCTGCAGATTCAGATGTTTGGTGTTTTATTGAGGGGTATTTGTTACTCAATTTATGTGTTTTCAGCCAAAATTCTTATAAAAAGGCACCTTACATGGCTCAGTATGTCTCCAAGTCCAAGTGTTCTGCCACATTCCCACAGTAAAATTTTAATAAGTTGAAATTTCCAGCCAAGTGACAAGAGTTCTGAAGACTTTCTGCAATTTCTATAAGAAATAGTTGACCCAGAACAACACAGATTGGGATTCCAATATTTTCTAGTTTATATCTGAGGCCTTTGATCCTGTCATTCCCTTTCTTAATGCAATATCTTACACATTATGGCCAAATATGGACATATTGCAGGATGAAACTCACAATGCACCTCATACAAAGAATAAGTAATCTGGCAAACTAAGCACTATACAGTAAATCATTAGATTATACTAAAGCATAAAAGACTCATATAGGAACCCTAACTGGCAAACCAAACACTAGACAGTAAATCTTTAGTTTATAGTAAAGTATAAAAGAAGCATATAGGTACCTTGAAGTATGAGTCTCCAGACATGCAGATAATGACCTACCTGTGGTCAAAGAATATAAACCCTTGGGCAGAAGTCAGATACGAGCAGTCACTGTAGTAGTATTTACGGGTTTTCCCTCTGTCTTAGCAGGGTTGACATTTCTCATGACTAGGCCATAGGACTAAAACACAAGGAAAGGCAAGATGATCTGAAGAGGTATTGGTAAAGGATGTTGAACAGAGCTCATGAGGTGGACGAGGAGATAAATTGTTACATTGTTGATGAAAAGAATGATGAACCTACAATATCCAAAGAATGATGAACTTACAATATTCAGAGACTGTAAAATTTTAAGTGACATCCAAAAACCTTGGGCCTCCATACTATTCCATTTTCAGATAGCAATTGTGAAACAGATAGACAAAATTAACTTTATGATACAGTTGCACTTAAAGAGGAAAATCTGATCTCATTTACTTCATAAAAAAAGTGACAGATGTGTGGCATACCAAAATATTTCAAAATTTTTCCAGTGAATGTCATTGAGACATGAATATAATATAGCCAGTAGGACTTCCTACTTTTCAAATTGACTCAAAAGTTCATCAGTTGCAGCCCAGTGTTTTTTGCTAGTACATGGCCACTGATTTTATATTGACAGTACAGGGCATGAGATTGTCACCACCTTAGCTGATCTGGACTTGTTTTACCTGTGTTAAAAAATATGTTGCAGTTTGGAAATTTCTGTCTTAATTGTTTTTAGTTTTGTTGTTTATAGGAAGAATAGTTCCTCTCTGTAGAATGAACTAGCTGTGACCCTAGAACAAAAAAGCCAAGAAATGAGATGATACCACAGGTCTTAGATCGTCCCACATACTGTACTCAGTTTCTGGTCACTGCAGCAGTGCAATTTTGTGAATGAGATAAAAACAGTTTTGTTAATAACAAACAGAACCGAAAAAATCAGTATTTAGGAAGCAGAGAAAGACAACACAAACAGACTGCATTCAGCAAGTGTAAAAATGGACCCAAGTGGCCCAAGACTGATGAGTAAGAAAGCCACAACATGAACGTCATACTCTTCATGATCCAGGACTCATGACTTTGAACATATTGCAGCTGTGTTTTGAAGGAAAGCATTGACTCTAGGACTTCTCCTTGGTTTGTGGGGTTTTTTTGGTGAAATATGTAGGAAGGAGATAATTACAAGCAAAAAAAAAGAAGTAGTCTCATAGTTAAGCTAGCTAAAGGGGACAAGGAAATCTAAATCTTTATGAAAGGGTGTTTATCACCTTTATCACCTTTTAAAACATGAAAAATACTTAAAAAGTCTTCAGCAGACAACCAAAAATGCTTCAGGTTCCTTGTATCTTTGATTACCTTCCTTGTCGCCTTGTGAATGAAGGCGGGCGCCCTGGGTCAAGACTGCAGCACGGTGGTCTCGCGTCTCCCAGACCACTCGGGCCAAAGACACACACGATACCAATGTGGTAGATGGTCGAATGGCGTTTTATTACCTTGTCTCTCGGGATTAAATAGCCTAGGGGTTTCTCTACGTCAGGAGGGGGGACGGGGGAGTAGCTAGGGTTAGTAAGAAGTGGAAAACTACTGGAATGTCAGGGGGGGGTACATGCATACTTCAGGTGGTCGCTTATCTTTGGGAGGATTAGGGCTAGGGAGGGGTTTCTGCTTTGCTACTGCCTTCCCGTCACATCCCGTGATCTTCCGTTCGCCTGTCCCTGCCACTCACACTTCCTGAAGAACTGAAAGAAATTGATGAAATCCCTTCCTTGGAATATCTAGCTGAATGCTGTATAAGGCTGCATAACCAATATTTCAAAATGATACTACAGTCAAGCATAAAAACCACACATACATACATAAGAAAACACTTTTACTTCAAGTGTTTCAGAGGGTTTCAGAAAGCAGCAGCTAGATTACAAAACAGTGCTGCTGGATAAGTTGCAATATAGATGATATAGAAATTTCAGTAAGATGGACTCAAAAGTTTGAACTTTTTACCTATCTAATATCTATGTGTTTCATGGGTTTTAAGTGTTTGAGACTGTTAAAAAACCCCATAATACAGTGAGTTCTTCAAATTTTCATTACTATATAATTATAAGAATATAGCAGGATTAAATAAATAGTCCTGGGTCTTCTCTTTTTTTCCTGAGAAATTTAACTTTGGTAATTAATAATAACTGTGGTATTTATTTAACCTTCAGGAAGAGATTTTCTCATTTCAATTTTTAATCACATACTTTATGTATGGGGTCAGTTGTTTGTCTACATAGGTTGCTATTTACTAACATTTTAGGTAAGTTAAAGAAACCAATGACATGGCCTAATTTAGAAATCCTTATTCTGTTCAGCTCTGTGCTAAAAATCAAATGAACACACTTTTTTTTCAAAGCAGCAAAAATATCAGGGTATATATTATTAAAATATTCTGATATATCTTGTGTCACTGCTGCTGGCTTATTTAAAATGAGCCATCAATCACTCATGGAGACAATAAAAACCACCTCACTGACAGTTTTCTGACCCAGATAACCTCAAAATGAAATATTAGAATACAAAGTGGAAAAAATTAGTATGATCTGATCATTTTATGCATTACCATGACAACTAATTTATTGGCTTATGTATAATAATAACATGCATAAGCATTTTTTTATTCTTTGTAAAACTAATGAAATGCTGGAGGTTTGTGTTTTGTTTATTTGTTTGTTTTCCAGAAAAGGTTTATTTCATTTTACTTATTTCTTATGGGTTGAGACTCATTTTTTAAGTCTATAGTTAAGCATGATCTAATAAACAGAGATTAAGAGTTGTGCTTATATGGATGTTGAACACTGTATTTCTGTTGTTCCTATGTTAGAATGACTACAAAAGCTATTTATGATCTGTTAAAATTTTGGAACATTACTTTTAATTCTTTGAATTAAGGAAATTAATGTGTTTATAATAGAATTTAACATATCCCACTTCAAATGTCAACGTACCATATAGAGGATATAACAGTCTTTTCCATATTCATGTCCATAGAAGGCATACAGGAGTCTTTCAATCCGTATGTAATGAAAAAGAACCAAGGAAACAGAGCAGGGTCAGCTTGAGCCTGGTATAGAATTTCACTGTGAGGTTTAAATCTGGGCCAGCTTCTTTACTTACGAAAACAAATGACTTCACATTTTGTCAAGCAGAAAATGAAACTACCATTTTAGAGATTCATAAAGTCTTTCAAAATACATCTTACAAAGTTTAATTAATGTGAGAGAAATACAATTTATCAAACCTTAAGTGCAATGAGAGTTGTGTGCCATTGTGTCACAGAGACAGCACTGAGATTGCAGATAATCTAGGTATTGCCTAGAAATTACATAAATTCTTCATTCAGATATCAAAAAAAAGAACCTAATTTTGAACATAGGGCAAAAGTAGAAAAGCTAATGGAAATGGAAGCATACTTATGGAACTGTGCCATGTTTGACTGTATTTCAGAGAAAGTAGCATAACCTCCCTCCCATAACATGAGGTTAAATGTATTACAAAGCTACTGAGACTTTTAGCAGGAGATCATAATGAATCTATTGATTTAGTCAAGATGTTATAACACTGGGGAATTAACAATGTGGTAAACTCCTAAAGAATCTGTCTTGGGACTACTTATATTAATATAAATTTTTTTGTTAGCCTTCTTGATGGAAGAAACATGATAATGTACTTAATTTATAACATAAAATTAAAAGGAATGAACAAGATATGAGAGAATTGCAATATTATTCATGAAGGGATGGATAATCTTTAGGGATGGATAAAGAAGAATGAAATTTAGTGGAACAATGCCTAGTCCTTTAATTGATGCTAATAAGAAGTGGGGACTCATTAGATTGAAGCAGAGGAGAAATAAGAATGGGATATATGATCTGAGAATAAGGTGGTTGTAAATTACCAACCTGATGAAGCTATGAAAGTAAACAAATGTAATCTTTGGATATAGTAAACACAATATTGTAGAGGAATGGTTAATAGAGAAAGGACATGATATTGTGCTGCAACTAAAAGAGGATGCAGAGGGAGATAATATAAAATATCATGCTCAGCTAGTTTAACTATATACGTGCAGAAGAGCAAGAGCTGTTTGTTCTGTCCTTGCCCTTCAAAATTATACAGTAACAGAGTGCGGAAAGGAATGTTGCAGTTGATGGAATAAAGAAGTAGTTAATAGAACAAAGAAGCGTTTAGAGAAAACAAAGGAGCAGTTAATTGCTTGCATTACATATTATGGGTGTAGCTGCTTTTTTAAAGCCAGAACCTATGATTGAGCTTGGTTACAGAATATGTATGAGCTAATTTTAATTACTATAAAAGTGTTCAATGTAATCAATAAAGTCGAAGTGTGCGCAGAACTCATATTGAGCGTCCAGCCTCTTCCCTCACTGCGACACAATATAATGTTACTGTTAATGTACAAAACATTGATTGCAACACAACTATGTAGTATGGACTGCTGTTTAACCAATATTCAAGAAACATATATCTGAGCTGGAATAAATGCAGAAAAAGCCTGTTAAAAAGTGGCTTTTAGAAGAAGAAAAAAGAAGCCTAAAAACTATTTCTCATGTAAAGTTGAAAAGAAATGTAGGTTTCTTTCTGTAATTAAACTACGGATGCAAACAGAAAGAGCTAAAGGAAAATGAAGACAACAAAATAATACAGACTGACAGTGGATAAACTCAAGGTTGCTGCTAAGAGAATAAAATGAGAAATGAAGCACAGAATTATCAAAAACAGCATCAAATATGACTAGTGTAGCGAGACAGGGAATTGGCCATACCTCTTGCCAGAATATACATCTGCTGCACAAGACCAGAAATTCCACAGGAGACTAGAGGAGTGTAGATGCTGTCTGTCTCAAATTGGACACATTTGTGTTTTGAGTAGGGTTGGACTTCTAAAAATTGACAGTATTTTTTTTCTAACTAAACCCCTGAAATTATCACTGATAGCTGTCTCCTGACCCACACAAAGTCAGTTGATTCATGATAATCCAGTTCCCAAGGCAGAGGTGTTTACCAGATTTGAAATTAAAACCATTAACTTAATCACACTTTCCCCCCTTTACTGCTAACCTACAGAAATCATTAAATGACTCAATATCATGGAGTTAGGAAGGCTGTTTTATCCTAGTAGTAAGTAGTTGCAGTTCAGATTTGAAATGTATTTGCAATAATAATCTTCCACTGTATTTTCCCTTTGCTACTTTGGTTCATGTATATAAATAAATAAATAAATAATCACACCTGAAGTCTGCTACTCAGGCACTTTCACTCAGGGACTGAAAAATAAGTCATGCCTTGTGAGAGACAGACAAGCACTGAGAAGGTCACAGAAATTCCCAGTAGGCGTCTAGTATCCCCAAAGGAAATTCTAATACAAGAACTTGTCTTTCAATTGTTCATGGTCTGTTTCACTGACAAAAAAGAAGAGGCAAAAAAGAGCCCACTCATTAGTCATATCGTGAAACTAACCTTTCTAGGAATTTATTTTAACAAATGGATAATATATTGTTATATAAAGTATACTGTATAAATTTCAACATCCTGCATAAATATATGGATGTGTAAGATGCTGTAAGTAAATTGTTCATCTCTTTTAAGCAGATAAATAACTTAGAAATATTTAATGTTGATGAAATGTGTCTGGAGGCATTTTAAATTTCTGGTTACTTTAAATTCTTAAAAAGTTTTGATAACACAAATAACTATCACATTTGTGTCTTAGCTGGAATCATTGAACAGTAGAAAAGAATTGAACTCTGAAAAGAAGACTGATTTTTCTGTTCATTTTAATATACTCTGTAACACACAACATTACCTATTCTTGCAAAATGCGATGCCATAATTAACGAAATGGACAAATCTCTTAGATAAAAAGAGTGGTTTTCACATTTCCTTGCAATTTTTGAAAGGAAAACAAGACAAGAAGAACTTTGAAAAAGAGGTGGTGCAATAAATTCTTAGGTAACTGGAAAGCATAGGCAGCTTAGTGGTCTGAAAACTTTAAATGCAACCACCATTTTCACCATTCACACATGGAAAATCCAATGACACATGCAACCATGAATGCAGCATTGATTATTCAGCTTTTTACTGTTATAGTGTTCAGCATGGGTACTAGCAAAATCTATCTCCAATTCCACTTCCTTTTTGGGAGGAGAGACTTAAAGAAAAAAACCCAGTTATTTTGAGGCTGTAGATGCTTTACTTTCAATCATAAAAGTGAAGCAAGAGCAGCTTTTTTTCCCATTAACTTTTTCCTGGAATATTTTACCGAAGAAACAAAGGTAGACCTTTTCTCAATGTGAAATGAACTTCAATGGAGTTTGTTTTTATTTCAGATTTAAGAAGAGAAAAGTAAAAGCGCCCTGCACCATTGTACCTAAATGTCAATGAACTACAAAAGCAGTTTAAAACATGAAGTGTATGGGGCTTTCTCTGAAGATAACCAACTGAAATGCCATTGGCAGATATGTCAAAGAACATTTCCATCCATACCTTGCTCATGAAGTTTTCTACAGTAAGAGTTTTATTATTGTCTCTGCACTCCTTAAATTGTCCACATTTGGTATTTTGCCACTATGAAAATGTTTAAAGTCAATTCTAAAATATTATTACCTGTCTTTGACATGAAAAAATATGTATTTGTATTTTCAAAAAGAGCCTTTCACATTCGTTGAAAATGAAAATGCCTTAGATAAAAAAAAATCTGTTGAGAGCAGACTGTATTTCAGGACTCTTTCCTGAAATACAGTTGTTAAAACAATTGAGAAAATGTTTAAAAATTGTTTATTTTTTAAGTAATTTGCTGCATGATCCCAGAAAAAGAAGTCCACAAAGGTGGTTTAGAGTTATTTTTCTCCTTGCTTTCTCTGAATCACTCAGAAAGACAGCCAATAAAAATTATAGGATTCTATGAAATAATATTTTTATTACTTATCTACAATAATGTCATTAGTAACATTTTTAGAATTTTCAAATAGAGTTTGTTATTTGCTAAGCATATTTTATTCCATACAACTAATTTAATGTCTTGACAAATAAGAGTCTCTAAAACGCAGCAAATTTACTTAAATTCTTAATTTAGGGTGCTGAATGTTTGCATGTATGCCATGTTTGATAAGTGAAGGGGGAACTGCAGGATGCAGAGGGATTACTGAAGTAGAATTTAAATGAAATGGTACATGATGGAACCCATGAAATCTTGTGTTGATTTACCAAGATTCTATTGTTTATGAGCAAGCTGATAATGACAGCAGGATTTTCCTTGTCTGTGGTCCTGGCTATTGAATTCATTATGTCTGTTGATGCACTTTAACATGATATGCCTTCATAAAAGCTTGAAACTACTTTGAAAGGGATTAATTTTGACAACTTACTTTTAGGTGGGCTAATGAGGTGAAAATAAATTTTCCTCTCCTTCTCCCTCCAAAGGACATTGCTTGTGTGTCACTGTAAATTAAATTTGGATTCAACTGGGAACTGCTAAATTTTGTTTGGATTTCTTTGTTCTGTGTCATTTAGCATATTTCACGTATGGGGGAAAAAGGTAATGATATTTTATCACCTATACATTTGGGCTTTTTAAAGCAAATTTTTAATATATTAATAAAGATGATGTGTCTTTAATGTAGTGAATTTTCGCATGACAGAAAACGGAAATTGTTTTCCACAGTGTTTAAAATGGAGTTCTGCTAGAAGATTCTATGAGGTTTGGAATTTTAGAAAACTTCCACATAGTCATTTTAAGTGAGGGAGAATGCAAAATAAAACCAAAACCAACCAACCTACCAAAACCCCCTCAAACTGACAAGAAAACCACAACAAAAACCCCCCAAACAATCTCCAAATCAACCCTGAAAATAAATTTGGGTTATTCGTACTCTTCTCTAGATAATCCATTCCTTCTTGGAAATTCTCACCTGCTATAACCCTGCTATCTAATATGTGTCAAGGCTTTCTGATGTGTCAAGGCTTTCTACTGTCCTAAGCCTAGATAAGCTACCAAGCACGAGCCAAGGACTGTGCACAAAAAGGGCACATGCAAACTCCACTGCTCTGCACAGTTAAGACACTCCAGGCTTCATGTGTAGAATTGCTGCTGCGAGTCCTTAGGCTGTCCTTACACATCTTCTGTGAGTAGGTACCTCACAAGCAGGGTGCACGTCACTGAACAGGAGAGTGGAGTTTTTGGTGGTCATGGTTGCAGCGTTGTTTCAACACCTTTATCACACAGTTATTGCATGGAATAAGTGTTGGGAGACAAACTGAAAGAGGTCTAACTCTTTTCAGGTGTGCATTGAATATGATTAGTGGATTAGCCACATCTCAAAAATAAGAAAAAAATGATTAGACTTATCTAAAACTGAGTTCGGGTCATAATGCAGCATATCAAGAACAATGTATCTATAGTTTTAGGCATTTCTGCCAACTTGCTTACTTGCAAGTTCTTAGAAAATTGTCAGTGGGCATTTTGCTTCTGAGGCAAGCAAAAACTTAACTTGCTGTTCTTTCTAGTTGAACTTTTAAGAGAGCACATTAGATCTAAATCTCAGACATTTTGATAAGAAAATAACTACTTTGAATCCTAACATGTTACCTCAATTAATATCTTTGGGTCACATTTTGGATCTGTCCTAAGGCAAACCCAGAATCTTTTTTCAAAATCTGAAGTGTGCTAAAGTGATGATCCCTATGTCAGGTCTGTAATAAAAACTATATCCAACAGAGTTCAACAGATCTGCTTTATCATCAAGGCTTTTAACAACTTTGCATCTTTAGCAAGGAAAGGACTATCTACAGACAGTATATGTTTTTATATGCGATAATACGCTCTATTATCTCAGCAAAAGTATTTTTTAATATTTAAAGGATGTATTCCTCTGGCATTTAGTGCAATGCATTCTTTTTTGTAGATTTCAAAATGTTGCAACAACTTTCTTAAAATTCTACACCACTGGCTACTTCTAAGCCTGGATATCTGTAACCTAAGCTGTTTCCTTTGATGTTTGGCATCTGAAAGCTCTGAGAATTCATGTTCTATTTGGCACTTAGCTCATCTCTAAATCTCTGAGGAAAACCCATCTGGAGCTACCACTGCCAAATTTACTAAGCCTCTCACTTCAGATCAAATTCTGTGGCTTCCTTTAAATTCACAGAATTAGCCATCAGCGTTAGAACATTCTAAGAAGCTGAATAAAATCAGCATTCTCTTCAGATCCCCTAATGCTTCTAGCAGCAACAACATTGACAATAAGGTCAGTTTTACTAAGCAGCTACTAGGAAATTTCTTGCCCACAGAATTGTTTTTAATGAATTTTACCTAACTTTCATCAAAGGCATATTGCAAAAAAAGAAATTTTACATAAACTTAATACCTTATATTTCTCTACAATCCTAAGTGCTGAAGCCCTTGTGACGTGATCTTTAGCTCTTGACATGAAAATTAGCCCACCTCCCATCCCTTACATATCACATACACACATTCGATGAAAAAGAAAGCTTAATAAAAAGTTTCCAGGTATCTGTTTGGCACCATGTTTAATATAGTGCAAACAATTTAAAATGGAGCACAGCAACTCATTAAACAGAGACACCTAGACACATTGAAACAAATGGCTAAGATGAATTAAATACAAGTGTTTTACTTCTTAGTCCAAAAATGCTTTTTCCTTCATTCTGTCTTCATCAGCTTTCAATGTCTTTTCAAATCACATCGGAAATCCTGGGGAAACTTCTCTGTTCTTCCAAAGTTAGGCAGTCAGTATGTCATTTACTACATGACCTTTCTCTGCTCACACTGATATGTTGTTCCTGCAAATTGCTTAACTATCCTTGGTTAGCTACACTTTGATGATAAGCTGTTTTGAGATAGACATTGTCATTAGTTGACTTTTATCATTGGCTCAGTGTTTTAAGTCCTCAAGGTGAATAAGGAAATCACAGATTTAAAAAGTTTCTCATTTTTTATAATTGTATAATGATTATTTTATAATCAGAACTGTAATATGTATGAGAAGGAGTTATTACTCCCCAGGGAACTCCATGGCTATATATATCACATTAAGGTAAAATCTCTTAAATGACAGCTTTACACCACAGCATACAACCATGCCTCAGAAACAAACACATCTTGACAGAGTCAGAAATACTGTGTGTGATGCTGGTGGCAATTTTTTATTTGGCAATAATAAATACAATGTATTCAGGAGCTTGATTAGACGTAGCATATTGTCCTTCATAAAAGCAATATCCTCGGGGTGAACAGTGAAGGTCTGGCAAGATTCTCCTACCTTTAGTAAACCTACAGTACACTCATAGCTCATCTTTTGTCTATTTACATTTTTGTCCATCTTTCCAGTGGCATGGTGCCTGTAACAGATTTTTTTTTCATTTCAGTGCAAGATATCTGCCAAGGCAATGTGCATTTAGATGGTTAGTGTGCAAATTATTTGAAAACCTTCTCCCTGTTCTGCAGAAGCTCTCTCCTTTGAGATTTCATTGCCTCATTATTTCAAGTGCATCTCTTCTGGACAATATTTGATTTGCATAAGCCAAAAAAAATTACCTGAAGACGTAAGACGCAAAAAGATAGATTTTACATATGCATGCAGCTGTCAGCGAGGCAGAATATATTCTACTGGGCACATGGAAAACCCATTAAGAACACTTGTGATGTCAAAATACACACAGCTTGACTGCAGTCATCTTAGGTTTCTTACTGCAAACAGTGATATCAATGAAAATTTACATATCAGAAAAAAGAACACACATATGCACACATAGACATTTACCTAACATATGTAATGTGAGTTTAAACACATAAAAATATAGTATAGTTTCCAAAACAACTTTTATGTTTTTGTGAGAGGTGCAAATCTTGAGACTGAAGTTATCAAGAGATAACTTGCATGAATGAATGATTTGAGGCTTGGAGAAGGATGTACATTTGGCCAGTCCTGAAAAAATTGTATAAAAGCATCAAATGAAGCCTCCATGAAGACTAAATTTATATTAACATTTTAATTGAATTGTGAAACAACTACTGGTATGTCATAACCCTACCCACAGACTATTACACTCCCCTGATCCCTCTTTGAATCTCATCTGAAATCTCTCTATATCATCAGTTTAGTTTGTCATGTTGGAAAGAAAAGACTCCATAGATCTCTCCTAACATTGCCAAATAAATGTGATTTTTTGTCCTACCCCTAAGAAAATGCCCCAGACTGTACTAACCTGCCCATACTGTGTTGCATGAGCTCTCTGGATTTGTCTTGCCCTGGGCTATTTTAACCTGGTTTTAACCCCTCATCTTTCTGTTTAAAACATGTTCACATGAGGATTCAGAAGGACATTGGATAAGGAAAGAGGGGGTTAAACTAAATAGATTTTTTTCATTTGTTTGGGTTAGTTCATCAGAGTTTTTTTCTTTTTTTTTTTTTTAAAGTTTTAACTCTGTTATTGAAGAGGTTTTCCCTAAATTCAGTCAAACTGAGTGTTGTAACTGGAAATCACCTGCATTTTTCATACTATTAACTTTTTTAAAATTTTGATTATGCTCCTTACAGTTTAAGTAGACCAACCATATATTATTATCTCCACAGATAAGCTATTACTCCTTTTATCTAGAAAAAAAAATGACAATTTGGATATTCCTTATGATAATTCGACCAAATAACTCACAGAATGTTTCTCATTTTTGTTATGGCCTCTAAAAAGACATGATAACCTGGATTTTCATAGTAAAATGACTTTAATCATACATTAATCATGTATAGGAAAATAGTCCCAAATGATATTAGGAATAGACCCAGTAACATGTTGAAAACTCAGTAGAACTGCAAAGCAAAATACTGAATCAACTGAGTCTATTTATAGACTCCTTGTATCTTCTTCTCAAAACTGACCCAATTGCCACAACTTGTAGAGACCAGTAGATTAGTTGCTGAATTTGTCTTCTTGCACAAAATCCTCCCCTGACTGAGGAACTAGGTTTATTAATTCAGGTTTACCACATGGAATTATTATTATACACCTACCTTTCAAATATACATTCATTTTAATTCAGGCTGATCCAATGCTCAATACTAAAGCATCATTATATTTATGCTTTGGTTAGTTATTTCCCTCTGGAAAAAATATAGTCACATAGCTCAAGGCAGAATCATTTTCATATCCCATTTTGGTAATTCAGTATTACTGTGGACTGGTCACATCCTATTCTAAGCATATTTTATTTTGCTGATTATATAATAGCTGTGAAACTCTGCCAGTTTATCCATGACAAATTAACAACAGACATCATTAGATCAGCTATTAGTTTCATTTTCGTCTGTATATGACCTGCAGATACATTCAAAATTATTTGAGTCTATGCCAGATTCAAATAATAAGTCTAAGAAACCAAGGGGATACAAAAATATTCAGGACCATGTGCTTAATTGTAAAGATATATTTTTAATAATAAAGCCTCTCCTCCTTTAGTCACTGAACTGGTCAGTCAGGAAAACCTCTGTTAAGCGATGACTTCAATATCAAGAATTAGTAGGAAAATTAAATTTCCCATTTCATTATGCAAGTAGAAATTTACAGCAGTCACTATTTAAACTGAAAAGGTGCAAGGTGGAAACATTATTTTGAATCACATTTCCTCTTCCATTGAAAACTGCATAGTCTGCAGAGCCAAAGTCATAAAACTCACTTTTTTTGCTGTTTTGCTGATTATATGCTCAGTTATTCAGTAGACTCAGAGCTTGGTTTTCCATAATTTCTAGGGAATTCTACCCTAGGAAGGGTGGAGGTGAAAAAAGAAAAAAGCACATCTACGTCATCTCAAAATAAAATTAGCAGGAAAAAAAGAATGTTGTGTGACTTTTTCTTTAATGTGAAAAAATGTGGAAGTAGTGCAAACATTTTGCAATGAGAGGGACAGAATGAGTTTACAATTAATTTCTAGAATATTAAAAATTAATTATTGAATTTTCACCTGGCCAAACTACCAGAATTTTAAAGATCATAATTCCTTTTCATCCACATTTCCCATAAAACTGAGCATCTGGTTTTGAAGGCAAATTTAGTTTGTAGCCAACACACTACACATGCAAATCTTATTTCTCCTAGTATTCCCAGTGCAGTCCTTACAAAAACAAGTGAAACAAGAACTTGACTCAAGGTGATTTACAGCCTATATGATAGAAGATAACTCTTTGGTTTAATAATATGAATATGCAAACCCAAAAAAATTATATCAAAGTGACATGTCATCAACAGTTGAGAACAACATTGTTAATTTGATTTTGTTTTAATTAAGAGCATATTTGCTCCATTTATTTAATAATAATTTAATGCTATTAAACTCCTCATTTACATCTAGACTCTTCTATTAAAATCTAGCAGTAAATCAGATGAAGTGAAGAATGTTGCCACAGGATATAGGCATGAAGGAAAGTCATCGTAAAAAGAGTTTTGTATGTTTAAGTTTCATAAAGTGAGGATCCCGAACTTCAGAGAGAAGCTACTAAAGTCATATCTCAAATGTCATCTTCCATTAAAAAAACCAGCTCATTGCAATATTATATCTATAGATATGCTTACTTTTCTTGTTATTGTTTTCATTATTATTAACAGCAAAGTACTGCCAGTGTATTGATGTTCACAGAATAGCTCTCTTACAAAACATTGGGAAGCTTATGTATTTTTGCTGTTTGACTTGAAAACTGTCAGGAAAATTTTTCTTAATCTACTCCAAAAGTTTATTTCTTGTGCTTCAAAATTAAATTGTAACTTATGGCATCCTTCTACTCTGGAAAACATATTTTTCAAATTAGCATTTTAGAGGTTGCTAGTTTATCTTCTACATTAAATGTAACCATATCTTGAAAATATTATTTGGCTTCTACCTTGTAGCTTTCTATTTCTATTTATAAAAATCCACAGTGTTAACATTATTACATGCAGACTCTAATAACTGAAGCTCTAGATGGTTTCATCAGCAACTGACAGCAGTTAGTTGTTGACAAGACTGCTGGAATGCTGACAGTAATGGTTTCCAGAGTGGTCTTGCACAGGATGTGAAGACAAGTCAGTTTCTATGAAGTTATTTTTAACATCTGACTATGCAAGCAACATTTCTGGGAGGAGAAATAACAGATTAAGAAATCAGCCCTGGGGAAAAAAAAACCACATAAAAAACATGTTTTATATGTTTTTAAGTATAAACTTTATATTGAAATCATACACTATGATATACATCAGAAGAAGCATGGGTGGCATGTAAGAGGAATGCTAGCAAGTTATCAAATAATTTTTATTTTTAAAATTATTCTCCATAATACAAAACATCTTTAAAAGTACCAAAAATATTTTCTATGTAGGTTATTTCTTTTTTCCTTTTTTTCTTGACAGGGAAAAATTATACTTTGAAAGGCAGCAGGGAACTACTGTTGCATGCTTATAATTGCCCTGAGGTTTGATTCCTTTTTATACATTCTGAAAAGTCAGAATGTTGATCTGTGCTTCAGTAAACCGATCCCAGCCAAGTGTATGTCTTGTCAAGGGAGCAGAGAGGCTTCTTTTGCTGTATTCAGTCTTCAGATCACCACAGAATTCAGTCTTCAGATCACCACAGAGTCTTCAAACTTTACATTTCTTCATTTATAAAGGCTGACAGACCTGAAACTTTAAGCAGACTAATACCTATTTGAAAAATATCACAAATAATATTGCAAAGAACAACTAAAATTATGATAATTGATGAATGTAACTTCTCTCACCAGCTTAAATGTACAAACAAGGAAATCTTTTGCACAAAACACCGATGATTTCTCTACACTGGAAAACTATAGTCAGAATAGATCTTTTTTACCAGTTTTAACAATAACTGCTCATTACCATCTCATGCTGGTGCCATATTACCAAAGAGAGCTGCTTTTATAGAGGACTAGCCCACACCATTCGTGTTTATGGTTGAAGGTAGCTGGATACTGCTTGCGTGCCTTGAGGAGTGCTAAGCAGAAGCGCAATGTTTTGCAAGTGAATAGCAGATGGCAAATGCAGTCATTCAAAGGGTTCATGCAGAATCACCCCATGCTGCTAAAGCTAACTTGGTAAGAAGATAATTATGTGTCCTGATTTTGGCATCTGTTTTCCTCAGCTTTTTCTGTTAGGTTACTCTAATCCAGGTCACAGCATGACCAGGTGTGGGCCATGCCTCAGGCATTAGAAGAAACATTTAGTACTTGTTTATCAAAGCTTTAGAAAGTGGAGGACACTTGTCACTAGCCTGGTTGCAGTAGGTGGAGGGCTTTGCCTTCCACAGTGTATGTCCTGCGAGGGTCCTGGCCGTGATTCCCCCGACATACAGCTCCTGCCATGTTGCAGTCTGATCCTGCCCAGCCATGGGACTGTCTGATCCTGATCCTCATCCACACCTCGACATCCTGGCCCAACCCGCAGCTTCCCAGTTGTCCCAGGGTTGTGTCTGCCCCCAGTTCCTATCTCACTGGACCTGATCAGGACCACAACACTGGCCTCAATTTGCCCTGCCCCCAGGCAGGTGCCTGAAGCCTTGGCTGGGGCTGCCTCAGGCAGCCTGCCCTGCTCCCTGGAACTGTTCTGTCCTCATTAGTCCTGTTTCCAAAAGATCAGTTTATCTATATCTGTTATGTCAGAAATAAAGAGCATGTTTCTAAGAATAAGGATATAAAAATTCACCTGATTCACTTTTGAAAATCTAATTTATTATAATATGCTGGTTTTGTGTGAATAACTATGTTGTGAAGGATTATGTGGAATTTTACAAACATAAAGTACAAGAAAATTCCAGATGAATCTTTCTGAACATTCTGATTTTATTATTTATGCCTGAGAAAACCTAAAAATAAAATGAAAATTTAATCTTTAATGTTCTTTATTTTTCAGGACAGACAAGAGACAAAATATAGCCCTATTTAAAGACATATTCGGAATTAAACACAGTAATAGAAGTAGAAAGGTGTTTATTAATGAACAGTGAAAGACAGCAGGCTGTCTACAAGCACCAGGCTGATGGATGCTAGGTTACAGCTGTGTGAGAAGTCAGTTTTCAAAAAGCAGTGATTCTACAATGCTTTTCTTTCAATCAACTTTTTTTTTAATGTTCTGCATGTTTCCAAAAAAATAACAGCCTGGAGGAATATGTTTTACATTTTGCTGATCACCTAGTAAAAGTTGGTTTTGTTTTGTTGGGCTTTTTTTTCTCTGTTGTATAGGCCATCCTGAAATACAGGTAATTTTAAATTTAAAAATGAAGAGAAGTAATTTCCAAGAGGCAGTAAGGAATGTGGAACTGAAATTCAGATCAAACTGTTTATTTCTTCTGCCCAGAGACAGTGTTGTGTTACAATTGTGTGTTATACCTGGTTTTAAGGAAAGGTATGAGATAACAAACAGAACACCACAATGCTGAGACATAGGACACACATTAATGCATGGCAGTACAGAAGTATCACACACATGAAAATTTTTATACAATTATATATTTTACAGAAATACTTTTTAAGGGTTTTTTTTCCTCAAACAAAGTTACAGTTTATTTTCTGACCTTTCAGCATAAAAACCTACAAACCTCACAAACCAAGAAACCAACCCAAACCAGAATGTGTAATTCTAAATGATGCAATGTGACAATAAAGTTACATGGCTAAAGCCTATGAATCCTATGTTACATCTGAGCACCTCCTGGGTGATAATGTGTCTTTGCTCATCATATCATTTAAATAACATATGACATCTTTACACTTTGCCAATGATGCCCATCCTCTCATTTCTCATTGAAGCACATGCACATCTCTGGAGGTGCCTTACAGGCCCGATTATTTCCTGTGCAGAAAGAAATCAAGAGTTCTCTTGGATATGTTTTTATGCCTCATTTAATTCTGTGCTAAATATCTGCAGCTTCTTAGTCACAGTGAAAATACCTCACCAGACCTGACAGAGAAAAGGATTCTACCTTGTACTTTATGGCAGAGAAATATTAACTGAAATTTTTGGGTGCATGACTAAGCCTCTTTTTCTGGTGGTCAAAGACAGGTTATACCAAATGTTAGATTCCTTTGGAAAGCAGCAAGTGAAAATAAAAATGATTTGGCATAAATCAGGCAAACCAACACTTGAGAAAATAATTTTAATTACTATTATTTAAACAAGAATGTTAACACTATTAATGATTCTTAGGTTAAATATACCACACACAAAAGTGTGTCTGGGTAGATAATGCATTAATAGTAAAAAAGAACAGCAACTAACAGTGTTAGCAGGAAAACTCTTTTGATTTGAAAATGTAGCCCAGGCAGTACAGAAAATAACTATAGGTATCATCAGGAGAGTTTGCTTACACATTTGAAGAAGGGTGTCTCAACCCTATTAGAGATGATTTACTGAGCTTTTTGAAGATCCAAGAACCTGTCTGTGCTCAACCCTGTTCTGTCCCCTGAAATTTTTATTGTGCCAGCCGTGTTATGGTTAAATAGCCTGATGCTGATTATTGATTATGACATAAAGGGCATTCCAAATTTGGGACTGAATTTATAAGGCACTATAAGATTGTTTATTGTGTTAATGACTAATGATGACATTGCACTGTTTAAATGCAAACAGTTCCCACACTTAATTTATATTAAATATATCTATGAGGTTATGTTTTTCATTCAATAACTCAGTACAGTTGGTTTTTGAACTATATTTTCGCGACAGTTTTTGATATTTTGAATCTCCTTCGTGTGCTACAGCTTCATTTTCAAGGTTCAGTATTGATCATACAATTACCAAAACCTGGAATATTCTTGGAAGCTTTACAGACCGCTTGATCTTTTAATAACTTAATATTTTTCAGGACAGAACTTAGCATTGCTTTTGTTTGAGGTTTCATGACCTTTTCAAAGATCTTTCCTTCTCTCTGCCTGCCTTTCTATTATTTCATGTGAACCAAATATGAACAAATACGAGCAAATACTTTCAAATACTTGAAACTAGCTACAAGCTGTAATTCATTACCTGGGTGAATATTTCCATTGAAAATGTATACATGAGACTTCTTTCAGAGTTGTGTCTAGACTTTTAAAAACTATGGGGAGTTTTTCAAACAAGTGAAAATTTAATCCAGGAAAATAATCCTTCGGGCTGAGTGAAGGAGGCATGTCACAATTAGCTTTTGTTTCTAAGCTGCTGCTAAACTCTCTGAGTCACACTGAAGTGACCAGATTTTGAGCTTTACTCTTTCAAAATTGTCTCAATTTTGTCAATTGGCTTTGTCTCTAGCAGCAATAAATTTTTCTTTTTTGGGTCAGAAGGAAGGTAGACAAGCATTTTATTTGTGGACTCCATTACTATTGTCAATGTAGGGGTTTTGTTTTCATTCTGGTTCTTTTTCTGTCTTGTTTTCTCCTCACATGCACCTCATGCCTATACAAAACACCGTAAAGAATGCATTGCTAATTCCTCTGCTGCTTTTTAATATCTGTTTTTCTACTTATGGAGTAGTTTGACTGTCTTCCAGGGACTGCAGGAAGAACCAAAAGATAGCCATTCTAGATACGTAGAAAAATCCACAAGTAAATGAGTAAAGAATGAATTTTAACATTGAATTATCCAGGAATATAAACTCAAAAGTACTTTCTAGATCAGTTTGTAGTTAATCTGTAGTCCATATAACCTAGTCAAAGCCAAAAGGTTATATATCTTAAGATGATCAGACTTTTCCCAATTATAAAGAAAAGTTTCAGAAAAGATTAGTCTGCATCTTTTTTTTTTTTTTTTTTTAATTTTAACTTTCAGTTTTAAATACCTTGGAAAAAACTTTTACTTGAACTTTAAGACCTTGCCTTCATTTGATGCTTATTGAAGTTATAACGTTAGTAAGACTAATGTGCTGACTCCTGAGATCTCACATCATAAGATTTTAATGGCAGCTTGGCGTATAAATCCTACTGCCAAACATAGTAAATCATAGTTATATCCTAATCAGCCATGGTGAAGGACAGTTCTTGTCCATGGTTAATTCAGATTTCTTCTTCCAATATTTTCAAACTGAGACTCATTATGTAGTAATTGAGTGTTATGCTTATACTGTTTCAGGGAAAAACACTCCAGCAAAGTATCTCAATTAACCAATGAGTTCTATCAGTGAGATGAAAAATAAAAAGAAATGGAAAGGAAGGCAAGCAGAACCCACCATGGAATATGCAGTATGTCACCTTTCTAATATGTCAGAGGAAGGAAACTGCTCAGGGAACAGCCTTTCCCTTATGGCGATAAGGAAAGTTCTGTTCTTGATGATATAGGGCATTTATCAGATCATTTTTACAGAAAGTGAAAGCACATGACACTGAGAGAATGAAAAACTACTGTCAAAGTCATCTAATGTTTTCAGTCTTACCCCGTTGCTCAATACAGGACTGTTATGGGATCTTCAGTCTGGTGTCTGTGCTACTGCTACAAAATCTCTTAGACATATTTTAGCCAAACACTCTTTAGCAGAGTTTTGTTTAATTTGGTATTGCCAGCTCACCAGTGATGCTCATTTCCATTTCTTTAATCTCTTGGTATTGTATCTTCCCAAACCCAAGAGTCAAAGCATACCTTGTGATATGATTTCAAAAGAATTTAACAGACCCACTACGTGTACAAGTTTTGGATCCCTCCATTGTCTTCTCTTTGTTACTCTATTTTCTATTTCATCTCATGTCTTGAAGTTCTGGAAAAAATTCCTGTTCTGAGAGACTTGAGTTCATTGAGCAGTTATTGATGGATTGGAAAATGAAGTTGGTGAGAGCAAGTGGACCTGTCAGCAAGTTCAAGATCAGGAGAACATATATTTTTAATCATAGTTTGTTTCATCTCTCTACTCTAAGTGCAGACTGACGTTTCAATACTTCATTTTAGACTATGGAAAACCAAAGCCAGTGAAATTGTGAGAGACATTGCAAGTGTTTCTGTATACCCGTATACATAAACACACAAGGGGACATATTACTTTTTACCTATCCAATTTTTAACATTTTTTATGTTCTTTCTATTGGCTCTTTTTTTTCCTCTGAGATAATAATTGATTTTCACTTACAGGTTGTCTACTCCCTCCTTCCAGATCATTATTCCGTGAAGCACAATAGTAGCCATTATTGACCATAAAATTCTTGACTGTTATTTCTCTTCCTTAGAGTGTGTTTCTTCACCAGACCGAATAAACAATCATTTGCAGTATTCAGAGGGTTTTTTTCTCCCATATCTTCCAGTGTTATCACAAATACTATTAAAATTTAAACATATTAGCTATAAGCTGCTTCTTTTAAAACTTGGGGGAAAAAAAGAGTTGGATTTTTAAAAAAATATTTTTTGTAAATTTATGCAGTATATTCCTGCTGTTTTTAACATTCAAGCCTTCTTTCCCTTCTCAATACTTCATTTTACTAGAGCCAGAACATACACAGTGATGTGTAGGTCATGAAACTCTTCATGAGTTCCTAACACCTCAAATTTGTTTTTCTATTTTAGTGAAATTAAGTACCATATTTGCTTATCTCATGCCAAGGGTTTTCTCAAGAGTTCCAGTGCTTTCTCGTGAACATGACTTGCTGCTTATTTTGTAGCTAGACATGTTATTAATGTAAACTACTTGTGAACGCTCTTTTGCAACTTTTATTCTAGTTTTTTATAGCACTTACAGAGAGATTTTCGTTCATATTGATGTTTATTTTTTTAATTTTCAACATTATTAAGTGATATAAAAACCAGTTTCTTAGCAAAAACCAATAAGTATACATAGAACAGTATATTTATATAAAAGTGTCATGTGACCAGAGGACATCTCAAGTTGGAAGGGACCCTTTTGGGTCATTGAGTCCAAGTCCCTGCTCCTAACAGGATAATGATAATTTTCGGAGTAAATTAATGTATATTAAGTTGTGGTAGTCTGGCTAGCCAGCAATGTGAATGCCATGAAGGTTATCTGCGTGTAGAAGTCAACTGTTAACACTTAAGAAGATCTGAAGTATTTGATTTGTAAAAGGTCATTGTGGGCTTGACCTTGCCTGGACACCGGGTACCCACGATACTGCTCTATATCTTCTTCTCCTCAGCTGGACAAGGGAAGAGAAATACAACGAAAGGCTTATGGATCAAGATAAGGACAGGGACAAACCCCCACCAATTACCATCATGGGCAAAACAGACTGAACGAAATTAATTTAATTTATTGCCAATCAAATCAGAGTAGGGTAATGAGAATCAAATCCAATCACAAAAAACTTTCTCCCCACCCCACCCTTCTTTCTGGGATCCACTTCACTCTCAATCTTCTCTATCTCCTCCCCCATAGCAGCACATGGGAACAAGAAATAGGGGTTGTGGTCAGTTTGTCACACTTTGCTTCTGCTGCTCCATCCTTCTCAAGGGGAGGACTCCTTACACTCTTTTCCCTGCTCCAGTGTAGGGTTCCTCCCACAAGAGAGAATTCTCCATGAATTACTCCAGTGTGAATGCTTCCTGTGTGCTGCAGTTCTTCACAAAGTGCCAATGTGCAGCTCTTCAGAAACAGACTGCTCCAATGTGAGGGTCCTTCCGTGGGGTCACAAATCCTGTCAGCAAACCTGTTCTAGCATGGGCTCCTGTCTCCATGGGTCCACAAGACCTCCCAGTACTCTGTTCCAGCACAGGCTTCCCATATTTTCACAGCCCTCTTTGGGTGCATCCACCTGTTCCAGTGGGGGCTCCTCCAGGGGCTGCAGGCGGATCTCTGCACCCCTCTGAACCTCCGTGGGCTGCAGGGGCACAGCTGCCTCACCATGGTCTACACCATAGGCTGCAGGGGAATCTCTGCTGCGGTGCCTGTAGTACCTTCTACCCCTCCATTCTCACTGACCTTGGGGTCTGCAGTGTTGCTTCTATCACATATTCTCACTCCTCTCTTAGCTGTGTTGGCTGTTGCACAGGTTTTTTCCTCTTCTTAAATAAATCATTCCAGATTCTCAACCGTCATCACTGATGGGCTTATCCTTGGCCAGCAGCAAATCCATCCCAGAGTCAGCTGACATTGGCTCTGTCAGACATAGGAGAAGCTTCCAGCAGATTCTCACTGAAGCCACCCCTATAACCGTACAATTACCAAAAATTTACCATGAAAACTCAATACAGCCATATATACAGAATAGTCTATGCTTTCCATCACATTGAAAGTTGTTAAAGTCAGATTTCTGTCTACTCTTGCTGAGCTGAAAGAACTGTTTACATTGTTTTATTCTTTTTACCTGAAGAGTGAAAGGCAGAAGGATGAGTGTTTCGTGCAAAAAATCAAGCAAATATAAAGTAGGTTGAAACAGAGCATGAGTGTAATCATTGCATCAGAGAGGTATAACGAGGAGTAATGACAGAAATACAAAGAAAGAAATATAGCCATGCCTGGAAATACTGCTTAACTATATGTCTAGCAAAGAGAATACTGGGTGGCCAATCATTTAAAATTGGACTGGTCAAAATACTTGACAAAGAAAGCATCCAAAAATTCTTCATTGGTGAATGAGGGAGTAAATGGCGCACAAGAATTTGATGGTTTTTTCCTCATCACTGATTTACACCGAAGAGTGATCTCTCATTAAAGCTGTTACCAGTTTCAGTAACAGATTGAATTTTTAACCAAATGTGCATGGCAGATAAAGAAAACAATTTGCATTCACATTGTATAATTCAGATAATCCCATGTGTAAATAAATCAATCTGAGATTTTTTTTGTAATATTTTCTGTATGAGAAAACTGTTAATAAAAAAAAGATCAGAATTTAAACATAAAAGTACATTTTAATGCATTTCACTGTCAAAATATGATTACATTACTCATATTCAATGAAAGTCAAATATATAGAAGAGTTACAAGGCATAATCAAACCTGCTCTATAGTTTAGGGGAAGACATTATTCAACCTAAACCCCATAACTCCATATATTACTTTTTTTTTTCTATGTGTAAAGAAATGTTGCTTTTTCTTTTTTCTTCTGAGATTCAGAGACATAAATACAGAATAAGATAAGATGTATACAGACTGCAGTACACCCAACAAACTTTCTAGCTATGGGGAAGGGAAAAAAAGGAAAAACAAGTTGGTTAGTTGGGCTAATCCAGCAAGGAAATAGGAAAGTTTAGCATATCTGAGAAGGGAGCATTAAATATTCTTTTAATTTCTTCCCATCCAAGGATATTCCCAGACTAAAGCTTGATTGCAAGACATTAAAGCCTGGGAAAGGCCTTATTTCTATCAGAGACATTTTTGGATAGATGATCTGAGTTATGCTACAGTATTTTTATTTCATTTATGGAAATCCTTTGAATTCAGTCTTCCTTTTGAATCCATCTGAGAAACGTCTTGTTCCTATTTCTCTGTTAGTTGGCCAAAACACATGAAAATAATGCTTAGAAAGAAATTTCAGAGGATCAGAAATCAAAGGACACTTTCCAAAATCCTTTGCTCTCATTTCTGCTGACTTTCCTGCTACCACTCTGCACATAACTGAGAAAGAAACTACAAGTTGCCATCATACTACCACAAAAGTTATAAGCTGAACATTTTTGTGGGAACAGGCATCATTGTATACTTGACTCTGGAACTACATCTTTCTATACGAAGATGAAACTTACAAAAAGTCAAAAAATAGGACAGTATTCAGTGATGAAGAAAGGTAATATCTACCTATAAGACATGGACAAGTACTTGAAAGGTGGATACAATTAGGCATTCAAAAACATAATGAACTACCAGGGGCACTGAGGCAAGATATTTGCAATTCAAGTCACTGTATAACAGAAATTTGGAGAAGATGAAATATCACAGTTTGACTACAGTCACACTGTATAAAACATAAAATGTTCTCCAGCCCTTTATCACAATGCTAAGACCTTTTCTACTTGTGACACTTAAAGCACCGGAGAGAGGGAGCAGGAGGCATCAAATGCAACATTACAAAAGTGATAAGAAAATGTTTAATAAGTACCTGAAAACTGTCTCTAGAGTATTTTGGGGTCTGATTAGTGCCCTTCTGTGGTGGTGGCTGAGCCTGCAGCAAAGGATGCTGCAGAGTGGGGGCCAGCCACAGGAGGGACTGAGAAGCCAGTGGGGCCAGAGAGCCCAGGTGTTGTGGGCCAGAGAGCCCAGGTATTATACTGAGTAAAGGCTCCAAAGTCCAAAGTCTAAAATCTCCCCCTAAGATATAGTAAGGAGCAGGGTCTCCCCATTCAGGCCCTGTAGTGGTACGTTCCCTTATTCAGTTGCTTTGTCCCTGTCAATCTATGTTTCCCTATATGGGTATGTTCTAGAGAGTTCTTCCTCACTCAATGCCCCATTGGCCTTGTTCCCCTGCTCCTCCCCTCATCTACCCTTATTGGTTTATGTACTATAACCCCACCTTCTCTCCTCCCTCTTAGCCTCCTGTTATTGGTCCCTAGTGTTCTCTCCACCCCCATCTGGTTCTGCATAAAACCCTGTGCACCCCTTTGTGCTTGGCTCTTCGTCCCTGGACCCCGTGGAATAAACCTTCTACCTCAGAAGAGCCCCTTCTGACTCTTTGCTCCTGGCTTAAGGTGTGAGTGTGCGAGTGTGCCTGCACGTCCACCTGCGCTGCTGGGGTAGGGTGTCAGCTGCGATCCCCGGGGAACCCCTGAGAGGTGAAGGCGACATCCCTATTCCACTGCATGCTCTGCTGAGGCACCTCCAGACAGGACGCTTTCGGGAAGGTTGCGGCAGTTACCACCACTAGCCAAGCGAACACCACAACACCCTTCTTAATAAGAAATATAAGGAAATCACTATGTAGTTTGTTGCAAAGAGGACTTAGAAGCAACTTCATCACAATCCTATGAGATATTATTCTGTAGTTGTGTTATTTAATTTAGTAGAAAAAAACATAACAAAAACCAATTACTAGGAATTAGAGAATTCTGACTTGATGTAAGCTTCAGATTTTTAACACTGTGTTAATCACAAATTGCTAAATCAAAAATTAAGTTCCCCCCAAAAAAAGCCAAGAACCTTAGTGTAATCCACATTTTATTTTGTTGCTGAAGTCACAAAAAACCCCTATACAACAGAGTTAATATAACAGCTCAGTAAGAAGACCAGTATGACTCTTCTGACCTTAAAATGCCTGAGGTAACAACAACCTCAGTGCACAATGACCTAATCACTTCTAATCACTAGTGCCTAATCTGTTCTCTCCGAATTTACCACTGTGCCTACTAAACCTTGAACCCTTTTCATGTGCTGATTTACAAATATATATACAAATATTTGTATATATACAAATTCCTAATCCTCTCAATCTGAAACTGTATCTTTAACAGGTCTGCCAGATGCTGTGTTAATTCAGTAAGTTCAATTAGTTAACTAGGGACTTGTATGTTTTTGAAGTGAATGTTTTTCCTGGGTACATATGCAAGCAACATGTTCTTAACAAAAAATAATCGATGAATTAATGAGAACTTTTAAGAACAGATGACATGCAACATCTTTTGAGATGAAAAAAACAGTGATAATAACTATTTTTTGAGAAAATAAAAAGAAAGCATTCACATCAGTTTAATATATGATAAGAAAATAACCATTTAAAGTTCATTTCTCCCTTCCTTTTATCTGAATATGACATTCATATTTAAGCCCTAAGGAAGATGCAGTGCACATAACCTGAATTCTTTTCATATCGAGGCCAAGCATGGGGAAGGGTGATTCTAGGATGAAAACATACAGATAAGGCATTACTATTGTCTGCAAGTTCCCAAAGATAGTGATATTTATTAACTTCCTAAATTACTGTATGTGAAGGTAGCCATTTTAGAATGTTTTAACAGCTTAACAGTAACTACTGAGAGAAAATGCAGTTTCAGTCAAAACATACAATTAACTAGCCCATGAACTGCCTGGCTGATAAGGCTGATTCGTCTAAATTACTCAAAGTCAGAACTACTTGTTCATGCACCTCAGCTGAGCTTAGTCTGACAGCTCTAAATTGGCAAAATAGAACTAGTTCTGATCCAAACTCCCAGTAGCCTTCTGAGCATGGTGTTGTGTCTAGGTTAACAATCCCTTCTGGAAACTCCATTTCAGGTGTCCATAAACTCCAATGAAAATAACTGACCTGACAACTGAGATACGCTCTAAAACACACGTCTGTCATGTCTTCAGTATTTTCTAACTGTTTTCTTGGTATCACTCTATTTATCTTCTTCTTGCCCTTTTCTTAAACCCCTGTCCTTACAGGATGTCCAAAATAAAAATGTTACGTTTTTATCCAAGTGGAGTTGACAGTGGCCATGTTGATAATACTACCCTTTCTTAACCAATGCATTCCTCAAAGCAGTTCCTTAATTGTTGAGGTTTCAGGACATGCTATTGCGGGTCATTCAAGTGTCATTAACTGTCATCCAAGTGAGAAAAAAATACTTGCTTGGAGTTTTATTCTTTTTGAATTGTGTCTTGAAAGATACGGTGTGTATGACTTCAACTGTTATAAATGGAAAAAGAGCTACCTAAACAAAATATTATCCCGAGCCCATTCAAAATGAGGTAGACATTTCTGTTATATTTTGAAAACAAAAAGTAAAATCTAAGCCATGTAACTCAGATTAGTCTTCATGAAGATATACACAATGTCTTACAAAACTGTTGTCCTGATGACTGTATCTAAATAAAAATAACTTGACTTCCACAGGAAGTAAAAAGAAAAAAAACCCAAAACACCAAAAAAACAAAACCAAAAAACCCACCATCACCAACAAAAACCACAAGCAAACAAACAAAAAACCCTCCAAACCAAGCCAATCAAAAAAACTCCCACCAAAAGCTGGAAGATGCATGTGGTTTTATAATGATCCAATATATAGTCCACTTTAAAAATATCTGGACATACACATCAATGGCAGACTAGCAGAGATATGTTAGCTTCATGCTGCAATCCCAGCTCACTACTGGACGGTGGGTGGAACTTTATTCCGTGCTGAGTCAAAGGGAAATGAACTGTGAACATGAGAGCTCAGCAGAGCAGTTCAAGATGAAAAGAAGAGATGACAAGGATAAAAGAGGAATGAAATGAAATAATTTGGAGCAGAGGAATTGAACAGGATGGCGATTAAAACCAGAATGGAGACACACTGAGTCTTTGTTGTGAATAGTGAGGGAGGAGAGTTGTTACTACAGGGCAGAATAGACAGTACTGGATGGCAGAATATCTTTTACACTATATTCAGGAGAAAAGCACTGTTAGAAGAGTAGAAGAGTAGCACAATGGATTCCCACTGAATGTGGACAGAGTCACCTAATAGCCCAGATGAAGCATGGCTAAAGAACAGTAGGAATGGGGATAGGTATCAACCCTCAAAAGATAATACTTAAGGATAAAATGACTTTAAATCTCAAAACAATAGAGAGCTGTGTAAGACGTCAAAAGTTAATATCTTGAAGAAAGTTAAAACAAGGGATTACAAAGAAAGACCATGATCTTTGGCTTTGTCAAATTTCAAATATTTCAGGTGTCCTACTAAGATATGTCAACAACCGTGGTTGAGAGTTCAATGGAAGTTTTCGGTGCACACAAAACAAATTCCTAATTAAGTAATTTATTCCAAAAGAAGAAATAGATCACACCTTTCTCAGAACTTTCAATATTTTTCTTTTTTTTCTTATTTCTCCTTTATCTCACAAGAGCTGAATCTTGCTTTGTAGTTGGGAAATTCTTAATGAGGAAATACATATTAAATGGGGTTTGAAGTGATTTTACAATATGTTATTGATGTACATTACTCATCTTCTTTTTCATTGTTCAACCCTCTTCTACATGGGTTCTAAATATTATGAAAAAAGCTACTCTTTAGCCATATATATTTGTAATTTAAAACCAACCCAGGTGGCATTCTAGGCCATTGCAGTCACCCTACAAGTGTTTATAAATGCCCTTTACAGAAATAACTAATTTGCAACTATTTAAATATTCATAGTATGACAAAAAATAAAGAAATATACACTAGTGTATATTTCTTAACTTCTTGTACCTGATTGTGGGTTAATTTCTTTCACACAAGACGAAAATCGACAGTAGAATCTTGACGTCCTGCATAAGTGCCATGGCACTTTGTCTTTGGAGTAACAATGTCCACGGCCTTGCAGGATTATGAAGCTCTTGCTTCTCATTCCAAGAAGATGCTTCTTTTAAGTTCAGAGTGAGGCATGCACTGTGATAACAGAGTCTGATTAACCACAGTGTCCTTTTCCTTAGTGTTTCCTTTTGACTAGGAATGCTCAATTAAACAGTGCTCAATTTACACTCTGATTTTTATGGATCCATTCTTAGCATATGCAGTATAAAATGTCTATTTCTAAATTAATAAAGCAGACAGGGATGCGTGTTTTAAACACTACTTCAAAATGCTTCCAGAAATGGTTTTGGCCTTTATCAACTAATGCTCTTCCAGATGATGTTCACAGAGTTTCGGGGACTTTGTACTTCAGGGCTTGTTCCTCTCAGGCAGCATGAGTGACAGATCCCTGGCTGAAGTAGGATGAGAGTTTAGCTAAATGACTACAAGGCTCTTACCCTCAAGTTCAGTGAATGATCCAAAGCCCACTTTATTTCCTAGTGGACACCATCATATCTGTCTAAGGATTTTGGATTCCAGCATGTTATATGCCTGAGCACCATGTACTTTGCCTTTTTTCCAGTGCTATACCTCAGCGACATTCAAGATGTTGTTAATATTTTTCAGGCCAAATACATGCCCTTTGAAGAATTCTGAGCTAGATTACAGGAACAGTACAGAAAAAAACCAGCAAATTTTGCTCTGATATCCTCTGAATTTGTACCACCACTTGAAATTTTATAGTCGTCAAATTCACCTGATAACATAGTCCTTTAAGACATGTCCTCTATCCATCAACAATGGATAATAAACAATTTCCTCCAGCCCAAATAGAGAAAATTGAAGTAAAGAGGTAAGTGTTGAAATAAGCAAGACTTCAAACAAAGAAACAGATGTTCCTCTTTATGAGACAATTCAGAATAACACTTAATAATATGCTTATATTTCAGTTTCATCAGAATCAATTGCACTTATGTATATGTTAAAATTAGATATATAAAGATGCATCTATTTATTGATTCAGACTGTGTGAGTTCAAGCATTTTTATTCCCAGGTGACATTAAACAGATGTATTTTATTTATGAAATCCAAAAAAACCAAGCAACCTTGTGTGTGTTTAGTAAAAGTGTTGTGTATTTTGTTCCAGAAAAATAAAACAATAATATATATCCTTGGGAGAAAAAATAAAGGAAAAAAAGTAAGCTAGCTGGTTAGTGTAGCTGATAACTAAACTGGATTTTCAAAACCAGTATATAGTTTTATGCATACATATACTTAGTATTTCTGAAGTGAACTCATTAGCTAATCCTTCACTATATTCAGGCAATTATTTTAATAAAGTACAATGTAACTTTTTTTTCTCCTCTGTATTTTCTTGACTGCAAACTTTTCAATAACCTGTTTATGCTTTTTCACTTTCAACATACATTACAAATATTTCAAACATATTTGCTAAATATTGTAGTTGTAGTTTTGAAAATATGACTTCGTTTGTTTACCTTTACAGCTTAGAAACCAAAAGATAAAAGACAAACACAAACAAAAAAGCAATTGACCAAAAGCCTACACTTTAAAAATAATGAAAAATTATTTTATATTTTCTTATCTTCAAATCTCAAGATTTTATCAGGCAGATTGGGTAATTAATTTTTAAACCTTCAGAATAACAACCGCAATATTGTCTTAAAATTATTGCTATTACTGTAAAATACTGTTTGATACATCAAATTAATACAGGAGATTTGAAAAAAGATTTTGCTATGACTGAGGGACAAAATAACTCTAAATACAGACGGAAAATTGCACATTCATAAAGCACTGGTTCTGTATTTAACTGCAAAATTGTGTAATCTAGTAGCTGATTCTACCCTCTTAACAATACTTGAAGAAGCAGGATTAGAAATGAATTCCCATTTCCCTGTCCAGCATCTTGCTGACCCACAGGACCTAAGGCTTTCTTTAAGGCCAAATACTGGTTCTGTTGTTACATGTTCAATCACTTCTGATTCTGGTGACTCTAGAAGGGGAGTTTGGCTCTAAGGTTTTAATAAAATTCTAATTCATTTTATGTGAAAGAACATATAACTTTCATTCATTTTATACAAAAACCAAACACCCACATTTGGAGTACTTCTGTGTGCATTATGTCATGCTAGGTTAATCTGTGTTGGTTTGTTTGTATTCACTTTAGTAGTAGCAGCCTAGATACTGCATTATTTTATCAGTCAGAGTGGACATTAGCACCAGATGGTTTTTTGCTACTCTTATCAAGCTGGAGAAAAGGAAAAAAAAACCAAACTAACCAAACCAAACCACTACCACCACCAGCAACAGAAAAATAAAATTATATTTTGTTGGTAAGTGTTAATGTTTGTTAACAATTGTTGTTAATAAATGTGTGCTTTCTCATTTCAAAGACAGAGGAGCATATGATCGTCCTGTTATACACCACTGGTGTAAGAATAGAGCTATGACTCTGAAGATTGTGGGAGACATCTGGAATCTTTGGATAATCATAGGAAATGTGCTGCAGCTTCACTCATGCACTGCTGTGATCTCCACTTCAAAATACTTCATTTACACATTAATCTTCTCTCATCAGGCTGAAACTGAAGATGACAAATCATTGAGGATATATCTGATCACTGACAAACACAAAGCTTCACTTCTGAAACTTTGTTATCCTTAAAAACTGCAGTTATTAACATTTTCTGTATACAAAAAAAGATAGACAATAATTTCAAAAGCATTAAAATACAGAGAAATGTAATAATATTTTTGGAAAAGTTTTGTGAAGTAGTTAAGATAAACAGTACCCGAGAGTAAAATCCAAAATTCCATAACACAATATGTCAAATACTTGGGGCAAATAAAATCAGCCCATGTTGCTAATATGAAACTTTTCTCTGATATGATCTGTTCAAAAGATTATTATGTATTTTACTACTTTATTTTGCCTTGAGGTAGATGACATATAGCTAGTAAAGGTAGGACATCATATTATTTCATTTCTATGTGATTCTCATAGATAGAAACAAATATGCTCTCAGCATTTTTTCATTATTCTTTTTTTTTATTTCACAGAATTGTGTCATAATGTAATAATTCATATTAGCATAATTATATTTTTTTAAATTGGCATTTTAAATATGTATTTCCAAAGCTTTAGCAGTTCAATGGGACCCATTAACTAGCTCCAGAAATCGTGTATAATTAATATAATTGTTCTCCAGGACACTCTATCCATTAAAAAAAAAGTTCTTTGAAGAGGCGAGTAGGAAGATGCTTGAAGACAGAAAAGCTGCATATAAACTCTCAAAGCATATAAAAACTAAATATAAGCAGAAGAAAGTTGGCTTTATCTCATAAGAAACCCACGCTATTTTTCAAAAATGTCTCATTTTCCCCTTCAGATGACATGACATCAGAGATGTTGAGTTTCACAAGCAGAAGGAATAGTATCTGCTTTTATTTTTCTTAATCTGATGAAAACCCTGATAGGCACCTTCTCCTGCTGTCTGTGTAATGACAGTGTATTTTCATCCTCTGTATCTTCATTTACGTTACATACTCCACCTGAATTCACTAAAACTGAGTATAGTTGTATGTCAAGTCTATAGAGTTATGTCAGAGGAAAATCTTTGGAAAGTACAGGCCCAGCCATTCAACATATTAAGGCTATTTCTACATTACTAAATAAAATAGTACCAGAAAACACCCTGTAGAACTTCTCAATTTACATATATAGTCTTATCCTAAATTTTGCTTCAGGCGTCAGGGTGCACTCCTCAAATAATAGTTGCATTTGAATTTCTTAGAAATACTTGAGTCTTCAAACTTGTTATCAGAACATTATTAGCAACCTGTAATGACCTTCTTTTTCCTAAGACATGGTGAAAGCTTCTGAATACATAACAGCATGTGTACTTAAAATGCTGGCAGGACTGCTCATTCTCCTGTCCATGTAGTCATGGAGCAATCTTCACCCTAAAACTGAAAAAGAGTCATGTTGGATCCTAGAAAGATTTCATGCTTTCAAGAGTTTCACCATAGTATAAGAACCAAAATAGTAGATATAAAAAATTACATACAAGTACTAAAATTGACATGCACAATGGAAAAATAATGCATGTGTAGATAAAATAAATGCTTAGATGATAAGTTAGTTGACCTAAGAAAGTATTTAATTTGTAAATGTGATTTAGCAACTGGAATGATTCCTTCACAGGTAGCTAAGGGAGAAACCTAAGTGTAATCAAAAGAGACTTCAGGGCCTTATGACAACTGATTAAGGGATTGGGAGCACAAGTTGTATTTTTCTCTCTTCTTTCAGTTGCAGAGAATGGGAGGAAAAAAACCAAGAAAACACAGATTATTTGGCTATGTGACTGTTGTCATTGGCAGAAATTTGGAATTTTTCTTCCTGGGTCAGTTTACATGACACCAGGTCTGTGGTTAACACAGAGGGCACACCATTCTCAAAGAGGGAAAAGGATTTTTTGTTTAAGAGTTAGCAAGGATCATTGAAAGAGCTTAAAACTAGACTGCAATGGGGAATGGGAAAAGGCTATTCTAGCAGCTGTTGAAAACCCCTTGAGAGACACTGCAGCCGTTGGTCATAGCCATCGCAGGTACATGAGGGTATGTCCTGCTTAACTAAGTGATTTCCTATTATGACAAGCACACTCACTATTATGACAACACAAGTTGACCAAACAAAGCCAGTAGATGCGAGGTTTTTTGGCTTTTGACATTGCCTCTCACATTTTCCTTCTGGACAAAATGTTCAGCACACAGCTAGACAAGTCCATAAAATTTTGGATGAATACTGGCTGACAGGATAGGCAAAAAGGTTTATAGTTAATGAAGTTACATAGATCTCATGACCAGTCACTAGTGGTGTTCCTCATGGCTCAATTTTAGGGCCAGTACTCTTCAATGTTGTTATAAATGGTTTGCACACAGGACTTGAATGTACATTAAGTTTGCCAATAATACTAAAGTAGAAGGACCTGTGGAATTTCTCAGAGGGAAGGAGACCCTGTAGAGAGATCTGGATAGACTAGAGAGATGGGCAATCACCAACCATATGAAATTTAATGAGAGCAAAAGCAAAATTTGCTGCCTGGGATGGGGTTATCCTGGTTATATGCACAAATTGGGGAATGTGAGGCTGGAGGGCTGTCCCTTAAAAAGGGATCTGGTGTTTTGGGTTGATGACAAGTTGAATATGAGCGAGCAGTGCCCCAGCAGCCAGGAGGGACATCAGTGTTCTGGGGGGCATCAGGCACAACATCACCAGCTGGGCAAGGGAGGGGATTGTCCCGCTCTGCTCTGCACTGGTGTGGCCTCGCCTTGAGTCCTGTGTGCAGTTTTGGGTGGCACAATGTAAGAATGACACTAAAGTATTAGAGCATGTCTACAGGAGGGTGACCAAGAACGTGAAAAGCCTTGGGGATGAGTCTTATGAGGAGTGTTTGCAGTCACTTGATTTGTTCAGCTTGTGAGGCTCTGACCTCACCACAGTTTACATCTTCCTCAAGGAGGTCAAAGGAGCAGGCAATGCTGAGCTTCTCTCTCTGGTGACTAGTAATGGGACACGAGGAAATGGAATGAAGCTGTGTGATGGAAAGTTCAGAATGGACATTAGGAAAAGATACTTCACTGAGAGGGATATCAGTGAGTGGAATAGGCTCCCCAGGGAAGTGGTCACAGCATCAAGCCTGCCAGAGTTCAAGAAACATCTGAATGATGCTCCTATTCCTATGATTTAATTTTAGGTAGTCTGGCAAGGAGCAGGAATTTGAATTTGATGATCCTTATGCATCCCTTCCAACTTGAGATTTTCTGTTATTGCATGATTCTAACAGTAGTTAATGCTTACCAGCTCCACAATTGCAAGAAATACATACATATATATATATACACACACACACATATGTATGTATACGTATATTTAAAAACAAAACAAAAAAAATAAGTTCAGCACACTGCTGAAATGGGTCCAGAATTGAAATACTCTTATACCAAAAATCAGGAAGGAGCTTGTTCTGGTTTCAGCCAGGACAGTATTAATTTTCACAGTAGCCAGGAGGGGACATGGCTGGGACGCAGAGGTTGTTCTGTACACCTCAGGTCATTGACAGAGGA